>JWJB01000350.1:0-18664 GCA_000812895.1 Rutstroemia sydowiana | reverse complement strand
AAGACTTTGCAGTACAGTGCGGATATAAATTTAGCATTTACTAAATAGCTGATCCTGATCATTCGCAGGTTAGAAATCTTTGCTTAACTATTACCTAAGTCAACACAGTAATGTAAAAGTCGAAGATATACTCCGTACTATAATGGGGTTATATGCTAGCAATCATCAATGCCTTCTCCCATCATTGCAACATCCAATTTCCATGACGTCTTGGAAGGCGCCTAGGTACCGTATATGTAACAAAACATGGAAAATGCACTTCTAGTGAGCTGCATCTCTTTTCCCCCATCAAGATAAAATCCACCTTGCAGTCTTAGGGCTGAATTCTATTTTTAATTATATCACGTGAAATGTGAACGGGGTAAATCGGACCGCATGTCCCGATTCTATGAGCAAAGGTCTCTTATCGCTCAACTTGACCTCATCGTTAAGAGTGCCTCGATACTTAGATTTACTTAGATTGAATCATCCTATATGATTTGCGACCGTAAAGCAGTTTATAATTACTGCATATATTTCACGACGCTGGGATGAGGAGGTCGGTCTTTCGTACACAAGTTGCGCAAGCTATATATAACCAGTCTCGTCGCACTATCATATATAGTTCACCTAGATGCCGCCCTGAACTGGCATACTCAACGTCTGCCGATATTGAAACACCTCCAGTTCGAAAAGAAGCACTACCGTTTAAATTCGAGACTGGGCTTGCTTTATTTGCCAAGAGACCGCCAAGGCCATTTCCTCCTCCCTTTCTATCTCCTCCGTCGGGATCATTTTCCGATCCCCTCAGCACGCACAATAAGAGTCGTTGGAGACGACCTTCTGTCAATGGTGAAATCATTCGCGGATATACAAACGGGGACGATGCAGCTTACTTGAGTGACATATTCATTGGCGCAAATGATGGAGTAGGCGCATGGTCAACAAGGGAAGGTGGCCATGCGGGGTTCGTGGCTTTCGATGCACTACTTATTCTTTGAAAAGCTAACTTATGCCAGATTGTGGTCGCGATTGATCTTGCACTTTTGGGCTCTAGAGGTAGAAAATGATGCAAGCAGGACTAGACCGCCAGGTCAATATTTCGAGCCAGATCCTGTGGCATATCTACAAAAGGCATACGAGCAGACCATTGAAGCTACGTCAAGTCCCAATAAATGGCAAGGAACTACGACAGCTACAGGGGCCCAGCTACATTACCAAAAAGACACATCTGATCCATCGGCACCCTCTAGGCCACTCCTTTATGTAACAAATCTTGGGGATTCGCAAGTACTTGTTGTGAGACCAAAGCAACAGGAACGAGTTTACAAAACTACAGAGCAATGGCATTGGTTTGATTGCCCTCGACAACTTGGCACGAATAGCCCTGATACACCCGTTAACGATGCTGTTATGGATAAAGTTGAGATCGAAGAAAATGACATAGTCCTTGCTATGTCTGATGGGGTGATTGACAATCTGTGGGAGCACGAAATAATTGAAAACGTTGTCCAGAGTGTTCGCAGGTGGGAGAAGGGAGAAGGCGGTGAAAGCACCGGTGATAGACAAGGGGGTGCAGGAGGTGGAATGAAATATGTTGCCGATGAACTTATGAAAGCAGCAAAGGTCATTGCGCAAGACCCTTTTGCAGAGAGTCCGTTTATGGAACATGCTGTTGAGGAGGGCCTTGCTATGGAAGGAGGTGAGTTCTCTGCTACGGGCTTTGATCTAATGGACTGAGCTAAAACATCGCCATAGGTAAATTAGACGACATAAGTGTTGTGGCAGCTCTATGCAAGAGAAGCAATGGATGAAGCGGGCAATATAACACAAGCTTGAAGACTCAATGAACGATAACAAGTTGGGTTAAAAGGCCACTGTCGCCAAAAGAACTTCCTGTGGTGTATAGGATTGCTTGCCACTAATAGCAAGGGAATAGACATAATTGTTGAAGCATAACAATGGCTCGAAAGGCGCAGACAGAGGAGGTTGGCTAAGCCAGCTTTGTATAGGAAAGACAAGGCATAAGTGTATTGCGAAAAAGGCTCCTTTCGAAAGTGTAGCTCTAATAGTTCTACGGTTCTATAATTTGTAATAATCTACTTTAACATAACCATACCATTATAAATGTTATTGGCAGACTTTTTTTTTAGACATAATTGAGGCTCGACCCCTGACAGCTTCGATAAGGAATCAATCCTTATCGGAACTAATTCTACAACCTTAAATTTTCAACTAGCAAAAAATTATTATTAGTCCTTTCCTCTACCGTTCTTCATGAATTCCTCCAACAATACAAGTAATTGATAATAACAATCTTTACCTCAATTACGTCGCCTACTCTTCAATATGCGGGGGAAAAGATCAAAGCAATATAAAAAGCTTATGCAGCAATATGGGATGAGCTTTGGATTTCGCGAAGCGTATCAAGTTCTACGTGAGTTTTGAAACTAGAATGCTTCAATTTCAAATGAATGTAGCTGACAATCCGCTATTATAGTTGACGCAGACATAATTCGAGATGCAGATAGGTTCAAAATGGACTTGCTAGGTGGTCTGGAGAGAACACTCCATGGGCAAGTGAAGCCCAGTAAGTGCGCCTCAATATTACAGCTGTGGTATAAAAAACTTACAATCCCTTTTAGTGATCACACAATGCTGCATGCGACATTTATATGCTGCTTCATCGGAACCAGGAGTATCGTACCTCATCGACAAAGCAAAGACATTCGAGCGACGTCGGTGTGGCCATCTTCCAGAAGATTATCCCGAGCCTCTGTCCGCGAAGGATTGCATTAAAGCAGTGGTTGATAGCAAGGGCAATGGCACAAACAAGCATCGATACGTTGTGGCAAGTCAAGAATTGGAGGTTAGAAAGAGTATGAGAGCAATTCAAGGTGTGCCGCTGGTGTATATCAATAGGAGCGTCATGATCATGGAGCCTATGGCTGGAACATCTACAGAGATCAGGGAGAGGGATGAGAAATCAAAGTTCAGAGAAGGCATAAAGTCAGCCAGGGCGTCTGGAAGTTTGAAGAGGAAGCGTGGTGAAGGTAACGACGAGGAGGAGGAAAAACAAGGAAGGAAAGATATTGGGGCTGAGGAGATCGCAACAAAAAAGAAGAAGGCCCGGGGACCCAAAGGACCCAATCCCTTAGCAGTTAAGAAATCGAAGAAGAATGTGGAAGGAGAAGCAACAAAGGCAAATGCTGGATCTAAGTCGTCCGAAGACAACGCCCCGAACCAAAATGCCGGTTTGGATATCTCCTCGGAACCCCTCAAACGCAAACGGAAACGTACTCATTCGAAGAAAAAAGCGGGAGATGGCGAAGAGGAAGGATTGGCAAATACAACGGTTCATACGGATGGATCAGATTAACTTTAATTTCATAGAGAGGGAAACACTTGAGCCAAAGGTTGTGAATAATCTGTTTTTTTTTTCTTTTGTAAATAATGATACCCAAAATTGTTACCTCACGAACTGTCTACTGTAGGTACCATGTGAGCATTGCTCTTTTGTGTAAATTCGTACCTATTCTAAAAATGGAACAAAGTGACCACCTGAATCAGTGTCTCTGATTCATGCTGCTTCCGCACGAACAAAGAAATACGTACAAAATATTCCATTATGAAGAAATAGTCTTTTGAATCTATTTAAAGCTTCGCAATACAATAATTTGTTTATACCACATTTGATCCCCAATCCATAAGCAAATTGTTTCCTAAGCACAAGCCAGTCGTTTATTGGTTTGTTGGTTTGGGCGCAAACCCCACTGAAGGAAATATACAAAGCACAGGCATCGACCCGGAAACACCAGAGTGCTTCAGAATCGATGGATCTGCCGACCACATCTAAATTATTACGACCGTTTAAAAAGCCCGTGTCGAAGTGATATTGGATGATTTATTTGTTAGTGGAACCACCGTGTGAGTAAGGTGGTGGTCGAAGTGTTGTAAGCAATATGCCAGAGAGCGTTGAGACCACCACAAACGCCTCTACGAATGGCGCTGTGGAGGTCAACAATGAACCAGTTCAGTTCGATGACTTCGGTTTGCGTATCAAAAAGCCTGCTCAGGTAGCAATGGCAGAAGAGCAGGATGATGTCAATTGTCAGCACGAATTGGAGGATGCGAATGCCGGACGACCTGAGAATGTAGAGAACGCCGCAGAGAATGCGGCTGTTGCCGAGGGAAGCTTGGCTAAGATTGAAGATGTTGATGGCGGCGAAGAGGAATTGAAGGATGGTCAAATGACCCCTCATGCAAACACCGAGAAGGCAGAACCGCAAGATTCACCAGAACCTACACAGACTACAGGAATCCCAGCTTTTATCGAAAAAATAACGGAAGTGGAGTCGCCAGTTGAAGCGGATACAGCGCAACCTAAAGAACCTTCAAACCCAGACTCACCCAAAGCAGGAGAACCACTCTACAATGGCGGGGAAAAGAGTGCCAAAATCGAAGTTCCCACTGCGGCCAAAGAGAAGAATATAGCAAGTGGGCAGGGGATGTCAGAATGGTCCCATCAACGCAGTGCTTTACCAGAACCTGCGACACCCGATATACAAGACGATGGATGGCAGGCGATGCCAGCTTATGCCCCTTACGATATTTATGATGACGATGACAGACTGGTTGCAAAAGAGGCACATGAGTCAGACGATGAAGATGATGCATATGAAGGACTTGGCGGGGCTGGTCGAGGATATACTAGAGTACAATTAGATGATGACGCTCAGTCTGCAACAAGCTTGGACGATAACACGCAGTATTTATTTAAGGATATACAAGGTACCGGGGCCGGAGAAACGGAAGACGAGGAACAGAGAGATGCTCTATCTCAAATGCAGGCTACCAAAGATCTACTGACAGAAGGACAAAGAATTGCATACGTCGGAATGACTCGGCTTATCTTATCCAATATGGTGGCTCAGGGGGATGCTCTCGCGAATGTAAAGAAAGGAAAGCAGAAGGAACTACTAATAGCTGCGGAGGCAATGAAGATGTGGAGTCAGAAAATGATGGTTCGTTTGTATGCACATATGGAAATTAGCACGGATGAGCAACTCATGATTGAGCAATTGGCTGAGCATGGAGTGGTTCCCACGGATTTAACTGGTACTCTTATGCAGAATGCACGAGTAAAGAATCCCATGGCAGAGAAAACACATTCCAGCAAAGACTCGATGACATCAAGTATTATGAGTCGTAGAGAATCTGTATCGTCTCCGCGGTTTCCGCCATCTCCTTCCACCCCTGGATCACCCCATCGACACCACAAGGAAGAGTCGGCTACAATTCCTCCACCCTATCTAGAGCACGAAGGCGATGATCTTCCTGAAGTTCGAACACCGTCACAACTTCCCACTACTAAAAACATTGACATTGATCTTCGCTGGACTGTGCTTTGTGATTTATTCTTGACTCTAATTGCAGACTCGGTGTATGATGCAAGATCACGAACATTACTAGAGAAAGTTGGAGAAAACATGGATGTCTCCTGGCTAGAAATCTGTCGGTTCGAGAAGCGTGTGACAGAGGCGTTAGAAATGCAACAGGCGGCTGAAAAGGAGAATTGGAATGAAGATGAACATAAAGAAAATAGAAGAAAAATGGCGCTCAATAAACGATATTTGATGATGGGTCTTGCGACGGTTGGTGGAAGCTTGGTCATTGGGCTTTCTGCTGGTCTCTTAGCGCCTGTCATTGGAGCAGGTCTTGCTGCCGGGTTCACAACAATTGGTGTAGCAGGAACGAGTGGTTTTCTTGCCGGTGCTGGAGGTGCAGCGATCATTACATCTGGTGCTGCAGCATCTGGTGGAGTGATTGCAGTTCGAGCTGCCAATCGTCGAACCGGAGCAGTCAAGACTTTTGAATACAGGCCGTTGCACAATAACAAGCGAGTCAATTTGATTATTACTGTCTCAGGGTGGATGACGGGTAAGGTCGATGATGTAAGATTGCCGTATAGTACAGTGGACCCTGTAATGGGTGATATATATTCAGTGCTTTGGGAGCCTGAGATGCTTACCAGTATGGGAGATACCATCAATATTTTGGCAACAGAGGTAAAATTATCATTTTCATAAATTCTTATCACAACTAATTTGTCATAGGCTTTGACACAAGGTCTTCAACAAGTTCTCGGCAGTACTATTCTCATTGGTCTGATGGCTGCTTTACAATTGCCGGTTGTTCTAACTAAACTTTCATACCTCATTGATAATCCGTGGACTGTTTCCCTCGATCGTGCAAACGCTGCTGGTCTCATTCTTGCGGATTCTCTAATCGATCGTAATCTCGGTACAAGACCAATCACTTTTGTTGGATACTCTCTCGGATCCAGGGTTATCTTTTCGTGTTTGAGAGAACTTGCCAGAAAGGGTGCATATGGACTCGTTCAAAACGTCTATCTTTTTGGTTCACCCATAGTAGCAAATCAAGACGAATATCTAAGAGCTAGATCCGTCGTAGCCGGTAGATTCGTGAATGGTTACGCTAGTAACGATTGGATCTTGGGATATCTATTCCGCTTGACAAGTGGAGGTATCGGACGTGTAGCAGGTCTTGCACCAATAGAAGGAATCCCAGATTTGGAGAACGTGGACGTCACAGATCTTGTTCCTGGGCATATGGCATATCGTGCTGCGATGCCGAAACTTCTTCGAGAGGTAGGCTGGTTAGTCGAAAGTGACGAGTTTACGGAAATAGAAGATCCGGATCCTGAAAATCATGCCGAAAGACAAAGAGAACTTATCAATGAAATTGAAGAGGCGAGAAAAGATTTCGAGAAAAAGGATAAAGAGGGGAAGAGTAGTCGATTTAGCTTTTTCGGACGCAAGAAGAAAACAGTGATTGAACGTAAAGAATGGGAAACATACGAGGATCCCTCAAAATCCGGCTACGATATGAAAGATGGCGCAGATGCTCAAAGTAATAATAACCATGGTGTTCTCTTCGACGTCGATGCCATTCGAGCCGAACTCGCAAACGAACAAATGGAAGTCAAGGAATTAAAATCAACTCTCCCGCCTATGAAACTGGATCTCGGTACAGGAGCAAGTAGTAATATTCCAGCAAGTCCGAGAAATTCGCTACGTCCGACGAAAAGCGATGATGTGGCGAATACTCTAAGAGTTTATAGTCCTCGCTCTCCAGCATATTCTCCTCGTCCTTCTACTGGTACTGGTAACTTTGGTTCCTCGTATTCATATACGAATTCGCATTCTCGCACTTCGCTACACTCGAATTCAAATTCGCATTCTTATCATGCGCATCCGGAACAGGAAGATGATGAAGTGGCTATGACGTTTGATACGGCGTATCATAGTCCTCCTGTTTCGGCAACTTCGAGTCGGAATCATTTACCTTCGAAATCTTATTCGGTTCCGGTGCCCAAGATTGAGGAACCGAGAGCGGAATTGAAAAGTGCGAGTACGTTGCCCCCCGCGGGAGTGGGGTTGGGATTGAGTTATACACATGCGCATGGGGAGGATACGAAAAATGCGTGGGCGGATGAGGATGAGGAGTTTGGGGAGGAGGAAAAGGAAATGACTATGACTTTTGCATAAATAAATGGATTGATGAGAGTTCAATGAAAGTAGAATGAATGGGATGAATGGGGTGAATGGGGGATGTATTAGATGAGTGAGTGAGGCAGGAGCACTTTATATACATAACATACATTATTCTTTTGGATGATGCGGTTTACAGCAGGCGGGAAGGTATGATTGATTGATTGATTCATTGGGATTTTTGGACGTAGTATTGAAATCCTGGTATTCTTGAGCGGGGGATTGATGGATGAGGATGAGGATGATTTGATGGGAAAGAGAGGAAGGAAGGGAGTGGGTTGGTTGGGAATGATAGAGCGGTCAAGTCAAGTCAAGTCAACAGTCATATCCTATCCTATCCATTGGTAACTTGGTATATTATACAGTAATAAGATTGTATTTTTTTTGGTTGTTTTATACTACTACTACTGTAGTTCTATCTCATCTCTGCTTCTGCTTCTAGTTCTTTTGCGAAGATTTGGACTTGTCTATTCATTCTTTTCGTTCTTTTCGTTCCTTTTATTCCATTCATTCTTTTTGGGAGGTTCCAATAATGGATTTGATAGTATGCTTTTGCATTTGCATTTGCATTGAATTCTGAAAGGTGGTTGGTGGTGATCTCTTGGGTTTTAGGATATGGTGCGGCGTGGTGGCGTGGCGTTCTCGATTTGTTCTTTTGGGTTTGGGGTTGTTTTTGGTTTCCCTTTGGAGGGGTCCTGTAGAGGGGAAGAAGTGGATTATCTTGATGATATGTGAGGGTGTACTGTATTGAGTTATGGTATGCTGTGGTTGGCAGATAGATAAGCGTCAAGGTTTTTATTACATATTTCATACATATACAGGTGGTTATATACTTAGTTGGTATGATAAATAGACAGACAAACAAATAGTATATGTTTACGGAAAGCAAGGTTACAATATCTATATCTGGTAGAATTTGGGTCAGGTTTGAATTTGAATTGTAGTGCTGTATTAGTGATAAGGATAGTAGGTAATAGGTGAATTCTATTCTCTCTCACTTTATCTCATTGATCTAGCTTTGGATATTCGCGGTGACTTTGTTCTCTTACACTTATATACTTCTGGTGATCTCTCTCTCCTGGTGATGTTTCTTTATTCATATACTCCCGGGAACTTTTCTACTTTTCTACTTTTCTACTCCAGGTCATGTATTACGAATTTGTTTTCAAAACTATTTAATCTTCATTACCCAGTAAAGTTAGTCGTGTTCACTCCAAGTAAACTATTTTCCAACTCAGTCATCTCTTCTACATACTCCCTGTGCTTTGCTTCGGCAACCTTGCCCTTCCAGTAACTTTAATCCATTTTCTCCCGTCGGTGAGTTTCTTTCTTTCTTTCTTTCTTTCACTCCCGATGACTTCTTCCTTACTCATACCCGATGATCCATTGACCCACTCTCTCACTCTCAATAAATTAATGACTCTTACCTCAAACTTACTCTATATCATCCTCATCTCTTAATATAAATCAATCCATAACATATTCCCCTTTCCTCTTTCTTAAGTTCTCCCATCTATCCATTCTCCATCCCCATCTCATTCTATTCCTCGCACTCTCTTTTACATATTCAAATTACTACTATGCTTTGTTTGCTTGATTCTCAGTCTAATTCCATCTTTATTCATCCTCGATTTGTCTTCATATAACCTCACCTCTCGTCCACTCTCCTCCCATGTTGACCCTCAATTTAGTATTATCTAAGGTTTTGGGATGGTATGGTTAATAAATTTTTACGTCTCATTTAGAACTCATAGTTCTCTATTTGGGTTTGCGGTAATCATACCTACTTTAGTAGTGTTTCTTTGGAAAAAGAGGAAACCAGGGATAATTAACAGAACATTGACGCCTGACAGATATGATTCCTTCACTAATCATCCTGCTATTTTTCTATCTCACTTACATATCTTCAGGCGCACCATCTGAATATCATACGATTTGCACACACAAAATTACCCCTCACTCATTCCGGTTCCTGGCCCTTCCACTTCTCCAACAATCCCTCAACATCAAACCCACACCGCCCCGCTCTCTCCACAACCATGACCGCCTTCTTCACAACCGGTTCATCAATCATTTTCCCATCCAACGTCCACGCCCCCCTCCCCCCACGCTCCGCTTTCCTATTAGTAACCACAACCCTAACACTCCATTCTACTTCTTCCTCTCCTGGCGAAAATGCTTTTTGAACTATCTCAACTTGTGATGGATGAATACATTGTTTTCCATTAAACCCCAATCCCTTTCCCTGTAAACTCTCCTCTCTCAATTGTTTTTCTCCTTCGCCTCCACGATATGATGTACATACCAAATCGATTGTAGAAGGGAGATTAAACGCCCGTGCGCATGTAGCGATATGACTTCTCGCGTAAAGAAATTCATCGAGACTGGGAGTTCGAGTAATACTTAGATCGTGGGAGAAGTCTTCCGCAGCAAAGATTAAACCATCGAGGTAAGGAGATGCAGCGCATATTTGCTGGAGGTTAAGAATCGATTTCGCAGATTCGATTAGAGCGAGGATTTTTATGGTAGGGGGATTGGAGGCGGCGGAGGAACGGCTTTGGAGGTGGTGGTGGAGAATATCGGTTACGAAGAGGAGATCGGAGGGGTGGTCGACTTTGGGGATTATGATGGTGTCGAGGTGGAAGTTTTTGGTGGGGTCGCGTTGGAGGTTTCCGAGGATGTGGTTTAGATCGTGGTGTGCGAGACCGGATGATACCGAGTTTATTCGGATGGCTACTCTATGGGTTGAGGGTGTTAGTAAATAAATATGTTGAATCTGAGTGGTGGGGTTGTACACATTTAGAGTAGATTTAAATGATAAGGTTGACTTGAAGAACAAGCAATGAGAGAGAGAGATCTTGAAATATAGACAACCATAAATGATCAAGCTGACTTCAGCATTCGAGAGCGATTCCCAAAGGACATTGATACAACTTAATCCTGAATTCGAATCATCAGACAGCTCAACTAAGCGCCTTTCACATCTGAATGTCCCTCAGATCAAGAGTTCCAAGATAGGACAAACAACCATCTTTTCTCACAACCCAACACTGCAAATTAAATAAAAGCAAACAAACAAACAAAATATCTAAGAGATTTCAAACCTACTCCCCAACATCCTTCGGTCTCTCACCACTCAAAAACTGAACAATATTCTCCCTTGCAATTTCTTTGTTATTGAAAGTCACCGAGTCTTCAAGATCATACGCTATAGTATCGACCTTCAGTGCTCGTGATTTTTCTAGAAACCTAGACGAGGAAGACGGTACTGTTTGATGCTTAGCTCTTCAATTGACACAATCCATCCATCCTATAAGCAAGTGAACCACTAGTTCTATCCAACATACCATAAAGAAGAGCACGTCTCAAAACAGAAACAGCTGACCTCGACATAATATTACGTATGGTATAGGATAATCAGATTGATTGGGTTTAACACCAGATATTCCAACTCGTATTCAGCTTCGGAACGGGAACGGAGTTTGGATACAGTAGAATAACCTTAACCTTGAGGTCGTGGCTGCCATTCGGTAAACCCCACACCAGGGCCCGGACCAATCTGATCTTCTTATCGAAATGATCTGCGGTAGGGTTTACCAGCTTTGAAGTATTTGACCTGTTAAGAATACGTACATATGTACATAATAGGTAGTCAGATTGAGTCATTATATCATCATGAACGTTATGATTTGAACAATTATTTGAATTATGGCGAAGAGAATATAAAAGTTCTTGTTGAAGTTATCTAGAAGAAGGTGGAGGCTCTTCACAGCATTAATATTGCTGCAGGTATCAACCAAAATACCATAGCGAATTTAAACTTTTTTCTGATACTCATATGAACTATAATATATACATATATTGACAGCGGTGGGGTCCTTGCGTCGAACACGTTGGACAATTGAAATATGGTACTTGTACCAATCATTCGAGAGCTAAGGCAGATATAGATTACCTACCGCAGTGGAGTGGAAGTAGTGGAAGTTGCGGAATCATGGATATCCACCTACATACTATATCGTACAAGTTTGCTATAGAAGTTACTAGAACCTCACCTAAGATATGCAAAAGGAATCCTTCTTGGTGCTACATAAGTGCTACATCAGGTAATAGTCAAGAGATCAAGTTCGGATGTTAGAAGCTTGATATCCACCGGTAGCAATTGTTGTTGAACTTTATATATAGTATTTATACCCCACCTTTGTCATTGCAGTTTCCTTATTTAAATACCAAGTCAACCCCCTCATCACTTCATTGGAAATCATCAAACTGAATACTATATATCAATTGAATACTCAATTCATCAAATTCATCTAACCATTCATCCTAAAATGTCGATTCCTCACCACCCCGATAAAACCGTCTCCCATACCTACACTCAACTAGATTTAAAATATCTTATGTACGTAGAAGAGACATCACCAGAAGAACGAACCACCCACGAAGGATCCTGTCATTGTGGAGGAATTTCCGTAAGTCTAAACCCATCAATTTCCTCACCTCACCTCACCTCCCCCATATCAAATCAACCATTTACTAACCTCCCAAATCCAGTATTCCGTAACCCTCAAATGGCCATTCCCAAAATACAAAGTCAATAGCTGTACCTGCTCAATCTGTAAAACCAATGGCTATCTTTTCGTCTATCCCATGCGTTCGGATATCAAATTTTCTCCCGGTATTTATTTCTTTCCTTTCTTCCTGTCTCCAGCCTCATTTTCCCAATTCCCAAGCCCACATTCCAGCAGTCAACATAATACACACTTAGTACTAACACCATCCCCAGAATCCGAAGCCAACAAAAGCAAATACAATTTCGGCAGCATGAAGCGTGATCACATATTCTGCAAGAATTGCGGAACTAGCATCATGATTGATCTCAACCCCGCAGGAAACGAGGATCCTAGAAAAGATACTGTAGCTATGAATGTGAGTTTCTCTTTCTCACATGTCCAAAAAGCAATTAACTCATTTTTTCTCTTAAAACTTTAGGTCAGAACATTCAAAGATATCGATTTGGATTCTTTGGAATATATGTATTTCGATGGAAAGAAATATATGTAAGAGCTTTTGCTTTTTTCGTTCCGTTGGTGTAATATAATCCTTAATTGTCTATAGATAAGGATGAGAATAAAGGAAGTTTTGGAAGGATTTCAATAATGAGTCCATATTCACTTCACATTCGTTTCCAGTTGTGTCGTGTAAAATTCTTGTTGCACATCTGAAAATTGAACGCCTTTCAAAGCTATTGAATTCATGACAGGGTAAAATGAGAACAAAGCAGACCTGAGAGAAGAATTGCAACACAGGTTCATCCAATTCTCACTTCATATTCACTTCGCATTTGCCTCTAGTTGCTGTGTCACAGTGTCATAAACAAGTTTTATTGCACAACTGAAAATTGAACACCTTCCAAGACGCCATCCACTGCATCCATCTAGTTTCATGACCGAACTCCCCAATTGAACAGAACGCCTTTCAAAGCCATCCTTGAGTTTATGACAGGAACCCCCCAACGACCACCCACCCCCTCGAGCCCATATTTTCTGCTTTGAAGAGTATAAATAACAAAGCCTTCCACAGAAAAGACGCGGTTTTCATTCTATATCCACGTACTTACTACCTATGCATATCCTATGAATAACATAACACAACACAACCGAGGCGGTAATCCAATTTGGAGTCTCAATATAACCATTCCAAGAACTCAAATGAGTATATATATATCTACATCTACATCTACACCCACAACATCTTTTTACCAATACCACTCATGGATATTATCTTACTCATCATAATGATCATAATTGTTATTTCTTGTTGTAGAAAATTCTAAACTCAGTGTTCTTTACTGATAGTCTAGCAAAACCCTTTATTCCGTTTTTTGGGAAGGCGTAGTTGAAGCTGGTGGGGCATGACGAAGTACCAAGTATAGTTCTAGGTAAACCACGACGTTCTGCTTCCTTCAACCTTCTCTCGTCATACTCGGCCATTGAACCTCACCACCAATCTTCCTCTGCTGATCTTAGACTGCCTGGGAAGAATTCTGCAAGCAAGTGCTTGCCCATACCTGCATAGGAAAAGTCGAGGTCCATCAACCCATCCATCACTTTTGATGTGATGATAGTATCCACAAGTTTTAGTGGCAATGAAGATTTCTCTGGTGCTCGACTGATCACTGCAACACTTGCGTTTTGGAAGATTCCCAAGAATCCTAGTGCCATAAGATACCAAGTGTGAGAGCGTAGGCCCGTAACCGTTATCAAAAGCGCAAGCCACCAGATGCAAGAGATGACACAAAAGCCAAGAGACAACCAAAAGCCAAGAGGAATTCCCCTAAATAAGTAAGCCCTCCTAACAGGAATCATTTTATCTCCTCCGCGGTAAAGTGGTTTTCCGTTTTTTTTCCTCAACTGCTGCAGAGAAATACCGAATCTCCTCCCAAGACCTTGCAGATCTTGGTGATTCTGCCGCAACTAATTCCTCCAGGTCCAAACTATTTCCACATCCTTGAACAATCATAATATCCCTCGAGCCGTTACCGGATGTGAGCGCAAATATCTTCTTCGACTGCTTCTTACTCGGAAGCTTTTCTGCTTTCCATTGGGGCAATGCTCCAGTAGCTAGAGAAAGAGTAGTCCCAACAGCAGTTATCATGAGAATTCCCCATTCCCGCTCCAAACCTAGTGGTATTGAAGCTATTCCAAATTGCAGCAAGATGACAAGATAAGCAAAGAGCCTGACGCGACCAGTACTAGCAGCCGTTAGATCATGGTCGCATTTTATAGCTTCGTAAATTGCTATACGGATTGCTTGACTCTTCAATGGACGTTTTCTGGACATGAAAATTTCATTGTCTCTTAGCAAACGACCGATTGTCCAGTTTCTGTTTTCTCTGCGATAGCCGTTGCCGAGATTAAACAGTACTACAGGATAATCTGGAAAGGGCAGCAGGCGACCGTCTCCAATCATTCCCGCAAGCGCTGTCAGAGAATAGGCAACCCATCCGAAGGAGAAGCATACAGGCGTATACAAGCCACCGGTTGTCTAAGCGAGCGCCTTCTGAACGATATCGCCACCTATAATAAGGAGCACAGATAGTACATCACTGGGATTTCTCCATTGAGTCGCAATTAATTGAGCAGTAGATGTTGTGATGCCGACATAGTTGTTCGTCAGGCTGGAGCTTGCGACGGTTTTGATATCCATTTTAGGTCGAGAGTGTGTATGTTTCTCGTCTTTGATATGTTTATCACGACTAATCACCAGTAATATTGCTTTAGTATAGGGGCTCGGCGATGATGGCAAATATATAATATGCAAGGATACGTATAAGTGGTCTTGGGAAGTGCAGATCTCTTTGTGATTCAACTTCACAATCAAGAAGGCTTGGGTATTTTATGAAAAGACCAAATTTGAACAGCCCGGCAAAACTGAATGCAAGGCATCCTTCGGTAATGCGCCCCTTGTTATGTATTCAATAATCAGTCCATACCCTGGTACATATGGTAGATGTGCTATCACGAGCCAATACTGCCACTCATTCCAAGTTTTAGTTGGATACACTTTGTGATCCTCGAAGAGAGGAGACAGCCCCAGTTCTCTACGAAAATTAGCACTACAATAATTAAAGGCTCCTTCCTTATTTACAGACTTTTCATCTCATAACTTGAGGTTAATTTCCTAGAGACGAAGACAGAGAATGAAGAAAGGAAACAATACCGATCTGTCTGCATCGCTTCTAACTAGCTGGCTCAACCTGTTGGTTTGATCATCAAGGCCATGCTTAAAAGCAATTGGTAATGCTAACTACGAATAGCATAAAGGAGTCTAGTTTTCAACTTTATAACCATTAAGTAATATGCAAGGCTCTCACTTCCCACTTTCCATTGCAGATGTGCACATTAGTTTCCTTGAGCGCTACAGGCAGCATATCACCATCATACTTTAAAAGTGTGACACGGCCTACGTAATCACAGAGTGTAATACTTGATTCACTTGAATCATCTGGGTGTAGGAGAATTGCAACACCCTCAACCACCGTTCTAATTTCTGGTGCTAACACCCGCTTTTCCTCTATATTACGCACAATTACTCCATTGAACTCCGCTCCTGCCATATTTTTGTACCATGGCTCCCAAAGGATACTATATAAATCATTGGAGTCTCTCACATACCAAGTAGTGCTATCTTCACCCTTGTGAATTGTGTCGAGCGTGAGAGTGAAGTAGGTACATTGTAATCCATCTCCGGTACATTTAGCAGACCACCCCTCAAAAGCAGTATCTAGAATAATAGTTAACCGTGCCATCAAGGTTCGCGGAGCCCATCGAAATGGCTTTTCACCTAGCCTATGGCAGTCATAAAACAAAATATCATGTGGTATGTCTCCGACCATGAGGTAGAACTTTTCCATGCGGTCGCTGGGCGCTGTCGCTATCAACATCGAGCTATCAACGTCCAGAAGTCCTGCTATAGCAAGGACTTCATCACCTGTCTTACTGGTAGAGCGCCAATTTAAGGCTCCTGCCACCTCGCCAAGATTCGTTTGTCTTCCCACTTTCAAGCCTCGAGCCGGACGAATATTATTCAAATGCTGTACTAGCCCCGTGCGGACCACTTGTACAGGCTTTGGTAACCCAGGAACTGGGAATTCTTGGTCGAGTGTGAAGATTGAGTTCTTCAGCTGGAAAATAATTGATTTCGCTAGGTAGCTTTCTTGATAGGTCCATAAACGTTGCATCCAGGCGGAGGATGCGATCACCCATAGCAACGTTTCGAGTCAACATCATCCGCACATTGTTGGATGAGTTTATCGAGAACCAGAACGCTCGACGCGTTTTTGTAAATATCCTTGAGCAATGTAATCGACTTCTTCCTCTGTTCTTTGGCACTGGGAATACATAGTGAATCGATCCAGAAAGGTAGTTCAATCTTCCCCGATACATTCTGTACAAGTCACCCCAATCTCTTTGCCTGACATTCGGGAATTCCTACTTCAGTCGTACTTCCGAGGCCATCTACCCACACATGAGATATAGCTATGTAGTTGGAAGCTTGTGAAGACGACCGAGTCAGAACTTCTAATTGTAAATCTTGATTATCCGATATCTGAATAACAGGAATCTGACCGCTATCGATGGCAGTAAGAACGTTTTCAAGATTTGGTTTTACAAATACACACTTGCATCCATCGACACAGTGCTGGATGATACAATTTTCAGTATCCACATTGTTTCAGACACATTCCTCACTACTGCAGGCCTGATGGCAATAACCAGTTGTATTTTGCTTCTTGCTTCCGTCGAGCCAGTCTAGAACAGAATCATACATGTTATCCCCACAAGATCTGATTAAGAACGGACACCATCCCCTTGCCTTAAGCCTTTGATCCCTAGTGCTAAGCGCGTCTTGGAGGCCGTTGAATACGACTATTCTGTCACCGTTATCAGCATGGATTTGATCTCTTGTTGTGCTGATAACATCAATCAACCAATGAATAGCAGGCGCAATATGGATAATGAGTTCGCTATAGCCGGGGGAATTCTGCCTTGTCCACTCTCCAGGTTTAGTTTCACTATCTGTCCAATATAGGAGTTGCTGAATAGCTGCCAAGACTGCCATAATAGTCTTGTTAGTATGCTCAACTACTTCATCTTGTCCAGCTTGATCTTTCTTCCAAGCTGCTATTTTCCAAGCATATAGGGCAAATGATAAGTTATTCGAGTACAAGAGAGAATTCCCAGTATCATCGGAGCGGACCAAGTAGGATGTGCAAACTGTCTTTCCTAGAACGCTCTCAAGCAGTCCGAAATATAGCTAACTCTGAATCATAGCAGCCACTCGTCTTCCCACGAGCGACCCTGCAAAATCCAGAGAGCAGAGTGATGGATGTGCATTGCGTAAGTTGCCCTTATCCCATGCGCGTTCCATTTCCCATCCCCGAACCTTGGGATAATTGTCGATATCTTCTTGAATAGTGTGTTCTTTATCGTGATCGAATCCAAGCCATTCTGTTGTAGGTTGGATAAAGGGTGCCTCCTCAAGACTAGGGCTAACTAGCCAGTCGCATGAAAGTTGGTTGGTATTGCACGCCGCAGTGACTTCTTGTGCTATCGTGGCTGTATCGGGCGTATAAAACAGATGCTCCATTTTGTGTAGCTTTTTCTGATTATATGTAGCGACTCAACTAAGGCTACACTCAAGCTGCTACTTCAGGTTAAGAGTGACTTCAAGAGCTGAAGAGCACTCTGGTCCGCATTACAAGGGTGTGCTATGTTGCATGCGGCTAAAGTCAAAAGAGAAGCTAAGTCTGTTATATTCAGCTATACAATATCAAAATGACACATTCTAATTTTCTAACACTCTAATATTTGAATATCTAAGGTTTTAAACTCTTAAACACCAAATTCACAACTTATTTTATTGCAAGTATATTTTACACGTATAGTAAGGTTACTAGTATTAAGAAAATCGGATTTTTTTGGAAGCAAAAGTAAAAAGTAAGAATGAATATACTCGAGTAATAGATAAACATATGAACAAACTGAACATACAGTACGAGTACCTAACTTAAAGCCCAATCAGAAAGATTGACGGCTGTTCTAGCGGTATTAAAATGCAGAAAAGTCTTTATATAACTATTTAAGCTTATGCCGTAATATATCTCTTTCTTTGCCCTCACCCTACTTCTCCTTTTCATTCTTCCCTCTTCATTCTTCCCCCTTCTTCTTCTTCAACATCTCCCTAGTCCTAGTGTTCCTCCTCTTTCTCATTAAAACAAAGCACCCATCAAGGAAATGAGCATAATATTTTGACAGAGTAGAAAATTGGTATCTCATTTTATCTAAATCTATAACCAACCGATCGAGTCTCATAATCCTACCCCGCCAGCCAGCCAGCCATCTAATCCCAACCAACATACTCTGGTATATGTATATCTCCCAAAAACTCCGATGCAAAAAAGAGTAGAGAGTCTATTTTATTCCCCAACGCCGTTTTTCCCTTGTAAACTCCAACAATTAACCAATCACCATCACCATCAGAATACCAAGCCACCCCCACCCAAATCTAAATAACCTCCTCTCTCTCCCACCCACTCGGTTTAAGAG
>JWJB01000347.1:0-12174 GCA_000812895.1 Rutstroemia sydowiana | reverse complement strand
GGATCCTGTGGCTATACTGGTAGATTCTGGTGAGCTTGTGTGATGAAGACTAGAGGGTATCCGTCTTCCATGGGATACCGCGGCCGTACTCGTAGCTCCTGGCGAGTTTGCGTGATGAATGATAGGGGATGATGGCCCGCCAGTGGGTGTTTGTTTATCATGGGATTTTGTGGATATATTTGCAGTTCCTGTGATAGTTGTGTAGGGGCTTTTAGAAAGAAGTGATTTGGTTTTGATTTTGCCATGATCATGGTATTCTGTGACGAGATTTTTAGTTCCTAGAGGATAGCTGCGAAAGGTATTGCTGGGCTGCTGGGTATATTGCTTATCTAGATGATTGGATTCGGAATAACTTGATCCACCACGTAAGATCTCCAAGCTAGCGTTGCCATGAACTTTTGAAGGATATAGTGCAGACATTTTAGATTTGGAATGGCTTGGTCCACCACCCGAGGATTTCGAGGAAGAGATACTATCGCTACTTGGTTTCTGTATTGTCGCTGGTGTTTTTTGATGTGGTTGAGGTGAATGATCCCATAGTTTCTTGCCTTTTTCCGTGATGTACACAAATCCGTTGTCGGGATCGCCATATCTCTTGAATGCCTCAACTATTGGGTTGTATGCGGATCGTTCTTTTATTTTGTGCTTTTTGTTCATATGCTCGTCCATTTTGAGGCCAGTAAACATTTCGTCTGTCTTACATTCAGAGCATCCAAATCGATACACTGTAGAAGGACCACATCCCTTCCCCATTCCAATAAGGCTTTGTTGGTGCCTTTCAAGGTTGACGACGAGAGGATATTTCTGACCGCATCGACAGGTCTCACCTTCACGATGGTACTCCCGTTTATGCCGCCTACATATACACATTAGCTGGATTCATCGCTTGGAGGTAAGATACCATTAACTCACCTAAAGAAGAATTTGTCCTGCAACCCACTGGCATATGGAAGGTTGCGACAGCCACCTTTACTGCAATTCAGATCCTCACCTTTTAGCTCATCGAGTACCTCCTTCGTCAAAATATGCTTTGTCAACTTCCTGTCACAGGTCGGATTATCATGGCTATTGTACACCCCCATTTCTGGTTTCGATGAGGCTGCTCCTAATCCGATCGTTTTGATCTGGTTGCCCTTACAATTTG
Source organism: Rutstroemia sydowiana (assembly GCA_000812895.1). NCBI lineage: Eukaryota > Fungi > Ascomycota > Leotiomycetes > Helotiales > Rutstroemiaceae > Rutstroemia > Rutstroemia sydowiana. The sequence continues at coordinate 11,030 of JWJB01000347.1, read as the reverse complement.
GTGTGGAGCAAAGCCAATACATTTGTCCAATCATAAGAAAATGTACGCGAGCCACATGGCGCCGCTTTGTTGTACCGTCGGAATACGTATTACAACCTTCATAATCACATTGAATAGGTTGCGCATGGCCTTGAGCCACAGCATGATCTCTGTCAACAAGCCCGTTAGAATGCGCTGATTTTTCATAGGATTTTATTGTCACTCACAAATAGTAGGAAGGTTCTCTGTCGATTGCGAGGATATTTTTGCGACAGTTCGCAGCGGTACACTTTCCCGTTTGAAAGTCTTTTCTATGAGTTTTGATAATGTGATTCCTATCGCAGATTCCTGATTAGCCTTCTGCGACGCCTGTTTTGGATTGGAAGGTATGTACAAGTACTCAGCATGACTTTGAAACCCCTCCTTTTCCTGGCAGAGTGTCGTCTCTATTCTTAAATCGCTAGTTAGTGTGCTAGTTTCGTAAACACACTTTATACCCTGGGCTTTCTCTGCCTTCGCTCTTGATTTCTCTTTCCCTTTTCCTTTCCCTTTCTCGGAGTCTGACGGCATTGTGGAATTTTCTAGTTAACCAAAAGAGATCGAGATTGACGACCGTGGGGTGGAATCTCGACGGCTATATAGCGAGAGAATTTGAAGCGTTATGATACAATGTCGAGTGTACAGTAGATACACTATGTGATGTAAACGTGAGTATAACAAGAGAAGGAGTGTAACATTGGTGGAGATCTGCAAACGAGGATATAGAGTAGATTGAAGTCTGTGTATAGTAACGTAAAAGTTAGATTTAAATGATTGATGTTGGTGTAAATCAGAAGGAAAGATGGCTCTACTTACCTATACTACTCCGAGGGAATGTAGGCCTCAAGCCAGTCGACCGTTGTTGGTGGAGTGCGGCTCACAGAGTTCGGAGACACTGCCTCGTACCAACATATTGAATCCAGGGAGAATGTAGCCTTTTGTTTAGTTGACCGTCGCCACTCGAGTCGTGATTCAGGAATATGGAGTCATATTTTCTCTTACCCAATACTAACCTCGGAAATCTGCTACCATTCCAACAAGTCCCTACCACGCACAAATCATAAGCAACAACTCGGAGCTACCGAGAGGGACAGTTTTGTGCCTTGGCTAACCGAAGAAGAAAGTCTTCACTCCTGCGGTCAAAGAATGGCCCCAGCTAAAGTCGAGTGATTACTGATAAATCATAGTTGGATGTTTTTCAATCTTGCGCGAGAGTCAGAATTATGTATGAGAAGAGAACGAGTATGCGTTGATTGATATCAATTTGATCGCAGAAAATCCAGAGAATCAAGTAAATTAGGAAGAGAAATGTATGCAATGAAATACAGTCTTCGATAGAAATGTTGTAAGAACAAAACAATAATAACGCGCAATGAGTTCGCAGAATGATTTACTGAAAAAGAAAACTGATCTGCGGCATTGATTCATCCCACTCTCGACCTTTTGGTGTTCTAGAAGGATCACGAAGGAAGAAAATATGTGGCGATGTATGGGGGCTCTGCAAATGGCAGCGCTAAGTGTTGGAAGTAAAGGAAAGAAACTCACAAATAATATCATTATTTCGAGTACAGTGCGAACTTATCGAGGGGCATTGTTTTCGCAATGGAGCACCAAACAGCCATTTCCATAGTTCAATCACTTGATTTCGACGGAGATTCCTACCCTACAATACTACAAGGACAGTTTGAAAATCACGAAAATTGCTGGAAGACCGTGCTTTGGAGTCGGTCCCTAATAAGTCCACTTACAAGGTAGTGTGGATAATCATACTGAATTTCGATGCTGATTACTGGTGTTCTAAATGGAGGTACATGCAAGCGAAGCGCCCATCATTGGGACCTGGTTGGCAACTTAACCGCCCGGCACCACCGTAGGATTTGCCCCATCCTTGATTCAATAATTGGTTCGTGTGCAAATATAGATTGTGAACTAATGCAGGCAAGCCAACAAGAATCTCTGGTACTTTGGCATTCCCCTGTCCTAGGGAAGATCTCATGCAAGGGTACTTTCTTTTCAAGCCAGCGTACCCCGCTATTTGTTTTCAAATCTGCTGTTGGTTTTTGTTGGCTATGTATGAACATCGGATTTCTTATGTATTGTATCATTTCACTGCTCACACTATTCATTCCGTACCTCTTTATTTATGTCTGCATCCGATATTTGCTGTTCAGTGGTTGACCAGCAATTGATGGGTTGATTTAGTTGCATTCAATCCCAACGATGCTTCAAAGTCCCATCAATCGAACATTTATTTTTGCGTAAGGAGAAACTGTATCACTGATATCGCCAAGGATTGATTGAATTTGCCTGATGTGCTGGATCTCGAGTCGTGGCCAGGTACCGTCATCGGGTAAGTGAATATACTTACGGCGTGGCAGTAACAGTATCGCAGAGAATCTACAATGAGCATCGGTGCCACAATACATGAGCATATCTAACAACATACATGTTTGATGAATGTCATGCCGGAGTAGTATTCGCATCTGAAGGTATGTTTCTTCCCAAACTCGCCGATTAGACATGTCAGCGAAACTTACGGCCCTCACTCAGGATATCCTAAACATTCTTACTAACATGCATTCAGGAACAATCATGACTCCTCTGTTGCCCGGCACGTTGCTGATCGAACGGTATCGCTCCGACTGGGTTTGGTCCTCGAATTAATACAAGAGCAACATGGAAATATGCAATGAGGGTATGAGTTGGCAACCTGGAGTTGGTGAATGGGATTGATTACACTGTGGTACCCAGATCTCATCTGTTGTCTTCGCTGACCATCTTGCCTGAAATGATCTCTCTTCAATTGGCTTTCCCTGTTTAGATTGCTGAAGGAGGGTCGAAGCGCAGGGTATTGATCTATGTGGGTATCATATGGTGAGGTATATCTGGTGCTATCATCATTGCTGTTTGTGAGTTCCATTGTGACTCCCTTCTACTTCGATCTTTGTCCACTGTTAGGTTGGCAGATGAGACAGATGAAGTGAATGTGCAACCCAGCAACATCCCAGGCAGTGAATACTCTCAGGATGTCAGCATGCAGTCAATACTAGATACTTGTACCGTAGTAATATTTTATCAAACACTTATTCTTTGTAATTACATCGTCTTGTGATTGAAGTTTTCCATCATTGGTTACCGGAGATTCACCTCAGGTGACGAGTATCTGCTTAATGATTGCCCCCCCAATGTGTGCTTTCCCAATGACACATCCACCAATTTTGCCATACATTCTTTGTGCCTATTTTTTCTACCTTGTGGGACAGTATGTAAATGCCAATGGTTTTCATCAGTGAATGCCATGTGATTTTCTGTCCAAACTGGATGACTCTTTTCCAAACAGGCAACAAACTTATTCACTGGAGGATACTTTCCGACCATAGACTTCTAATTCAATTATAAAAGAGTTAAAGAAGGGTTCAAATAATTCTTATTAAAGAAGGGTTCAAATAATTCTTATACAGTACAACTACTATTGTAACTATGTCAGTACACGCCGACATGGGGAAGTGTACTTAGATGGAACCACGTCGTATTTCATATGGTCGTATTCACCACAAGTATATATGGTAGAACCTCTGGCATTGTTCATCATAATTGTAAATTAATATTGTTATTGAATGGTACTCCAGCTAGCCGAAGCAGGCTTTGTACAGCAACATGGCAGTCATTCTTGGCTGGGGATTAGAGTTGTTTGGACAGATGTTGCCATGCCGATACTCAGAAATAATTACTATATATATCCCTCGAGTTTTAATTGAGCAACCTTTCTTCAAATCAACCTTTCTCAAACAGAACAACTTCTATTTCAACACCTCTTACACTCTCGTTCACAGCTCCAGCAATCATACCTTACAGTCTTATCAAAGCTATATCCCGCTTCATTAACAATGGAAACACAAAATACTCATAGTATCTTGGAGCGAATGCCTTACGACATTCGTCATCTATTATTCACCGAGTTCCAGGATTCGTTTGATGAGTTTTTCCATCAGGATGCTGCACTGCCCTGCATTATAGAGGCTCTTCGGAAGGAACCTTTAGCATATCACCACGCATTGGAATTCCTTAAAAAGGGCAATAATACCCTGCCATTTGTAATTAGCTCCTGGAATTGTTGGAATATTGATATCATGAATCACCATGAACTTTCCTGCATGACGAATATAAAACTATTCCTGAGGTATAACCTTGTGCTCAGAAAATGTTGAAGGCAGACCAGCAGCTAACAGACCTTAGTGCTTACATATTGAAGAACAAGAATTACTTGTTTAGACATGGTTGCTCTTCAATACCAATTCAAAGAAATCTTCAGATCGAACTCTTTGCCAAGTCAATGCGGTATACAGGGAATGCCGAACGAATGCAAATTTACCTTGAAGCAGATGACGTTCCTGAGTCAGATTCAGAAATTGAAATTTGGCAAAAATGGGCATTTCTAGTCGAGTTTCCATTATGGCTTGCGAATTGCCGTAGACTAAAGAAAGTTTGCGTCGAACTACCTTTGATCAAAGGAGGTCCTTTGAATGCAGGCAATGCCCATTTTGAGAACGATGAAGAGACACGCTCAATAGGAGCGCATGGGCTAGAAGCCACGGGCATGCGATATAAAGCTCGGCGAGACGCTCTGGTGCGAGGAATGTTCAACAAAATACATAAAATGCTTCGGGTAAAGGCGGAATTCGTTACGACATGTTTTAATTCAATGGGGATTCCTGTGAGTGAAATATGGAGATGGGAAACGGATTCCGGAAAAGATCCCATGGACTGGTCAAAGAAAGGGCTTGGCCGACGGTGGAAGAGGAATGGCACGGGAAATAACTTTTTCGATTCTGATACCAATTTTCTGGAATTGAGAGAAAATAGAGACGGATTCGCATTGATCGATCCTTTCGAGTACTACGAAGACATAGAGAATTTGGGGGAATATTCAAGTCGGTGGGAGATTGAGATACCAGGACGGGATATCGACTAGTTGGGACGAATTCGGAATTGTGGTCGGGATGATCTGTAGCTGAGACGATTTGTGGCATCAACATGTGCGATTTGAAGGTATTCTACTGTAGGAAGCTGCTGGTAGTGTGGCATAACACCAGCGCAGGAGATATTTGAACTTTTCAGGATAATTTCTGGTGGGAGGAAATATTAGACACCTTGGCCGCTATGTATCTTTAGGAACATTGAGCTAGCTGTTCACTATGATAATACCATCGTCTCTCTTTAATATTGCGTGCCATTGTGCTTGGTTCTTACCATTTCCGAATAACATAGCGTGCTCGTAGAATAGTGAAGAATTACACTGCTCTGATTCGGACCTCGGCATTACTATCAACACTTGCTCACAGCGGGTGTTCTCTTCCAGATTTGTTTGTCTTTGATCTAGATTCATGGCCGCAGCGATTCTATCGAACTTTTTCTGGTCGGCTGCCATTCTGCCTATCGTCCAGGCGGGAAACTTTATCCCACCGAGTTGATCAGTCAAATTTACTACGGCTAAAACAGCTCCGGACTGCAGCCAGCGGATTTGGAACCGTTTGTTGTCCTTGCCTGCCAAGTGACTGAACAGTTATAGTGTGTTTCAAAATAGCTTAGAGGATAGCAGAATCATTGATTGATGAGTGCTGGAACCCGAAAGTAAGGTCTCCAAAACCTCATGTCGCAACTCCCGAAACAACATTCAAGATGTATTTCCACGGAGAAGGGGCCCAATTCGAATATGACGAGAATTGATGTGCTTGCCCAGGACGATCGATTTGGAACCTGCAGCCCTTTCGTGTCTGCGAACAACTTTGACAAATTTGGTGCCACATTCATCTTTTTCTCGATCAACAGATGAGTTATTGCCAATATCAACACGGTAAGATTGAATACCGGGTAGTTGGATCAGCAGGTCTGCTTTCCATATCGGCGAAACCTGCGGTAATCGGCCATCCGTCATTAAAGAAGGTTCATGTTGCAAATAAAAGATATACTCTGCTTACAGCCATTTGAGCTGTTGCGCGTTGTGTTGCACAAGTGGAATGGAAATGCGAAGGTGGGGTGGAGTGAGACTTAACCCAAGTCTCGGTTTGCAGGGATAGCTCTGATATACCAATCAGTAGGTACACATCAATTAGGCAGGTGCCACTCTGCTGCGGCTGCCAAAACCGTCTCCCAGTTTGAAGCCTAGACACCGAACAGCGGTGAAAGTATGCATCTCAGCAACAACTCTGGGTTTATATACATTAATCGCATAGAACCCTACTGTTCATTTGCAGACGATCAAACAAAAGTTATCAATCGACGACTCGGTTCAAGAAACTCTCTCGACTTCTAGACGCACGGGTTTCCAGTCCTGGGGTCCCGGAATATCACAATTATGGACAGTACCACAAAAGAAAATGAGTCTCGCCGATGGTCAAGTCTACGTGATGGACCATAGTCACATCATTGCCTGCAGCTAACTGTCTCGGCCTTCGGTATCGCCCTCGGAAGGAATCAATTGAGTTCGTTATACATCCTTCAAACCCCCGTCTTAACGAAACAATCATTGCAGATTTCACTCCTGGAACTACAGTGTGGCTTCATGATGTGGCTCGTGACTTCCTATATACACACAAGGGTCGATGAGTTTGGCGATGATTTACGTCAAGTACACCCCACTACGTTTGAACGCCCTCGAATATCCTAGTTTGGTGAATGAATTCAACGGCCAACACCCTCTCGCAATATAGGTATTTGCTTCTAGAATGGGGAAGGATATTAACCTCGATATTTCTGACGCCCTATCCTGTCTCATTGGGGAGTGTTTGAAAGCCCACAGATGGAGTGCCGCATAATTAGTTCGAGCTTCCTTTGCTCAGATTCCTTTGCTCAGATTCCTTAATACAACCTTTTGTGAACACTTGTCTATAAATCTCCACGTCATGATCGTTTCAACCCCACATTAACTATATTTGTAGCATACTCAGAATTTTGAATGATACTATTTCCATGTACCAGGGACATTGGGGCATGTATGCATTAGTAAGTTCCCGAACAATGAAGGATTCTGCACAATGAAGGGCCCAGCTCTCAAGCAAGCTCCGTACGCAAGTAATATCGCACTGCCGCATGCAAGCAGGTTCGAGATTACGTGGGTAAAACCATACACACCTGCGTACCTACTGTTGCTCAGGATATTTGCTCGGTGTAAGGCTGTAAGCTCCGCAGAACGGGGGTCAAAAAAAACAGGAGAGTTGTCTTCTCGCCATCTTCAAGATCGGTGACTGGGTTCACTCGACTTTGTGGAGCAATAATTGATAAGATGATTATCAAACGAATGTAGTTTATTGAGTGATCTAGGATGACACAATAGAAAAGCAGACCCAAACCAAAAACAAAACTCCAAAACTCCAAACGCCAAAACAAATTCCCCGCTGACCCTTTTTTTGTTATTTTTTTCCTTTTGCCAATTTTTTTTCCTTTTTTCTCTGTTGCCAAAACCCTAAAACGCAAAACCAAACCAATCTAAATATCCCAAAACGCCAAAAAAACAAACAACTTCCCCCCGCCGACGCCTTTTTTTTCCTTCTCTTTTCCGTTTTCAAATCCTCAAAAATCCAAAATCTAAACTAGATATTCAAAAAAGCAATAAATCCCGGACACCATAACTCCAAAAACTTCAGAAACCTATTCAACCTCGTGGAATGGATACCAACCCAACAGTGAGCAATCGTAATCCATTTTGAATATATAGTATCCTCAATTGGCACTGTAAAGATCATCATGATCGCTTGGAGACTTGTCCCGGCTTGGACCCCTGTCTGAACTTGAAGATCTGGGCTGGCTTGAAGATCTGTTCCGTCTTGTAGAGGATTCATGCTTCTTTCTTGAGTCTCTGCTCCTACCTTCCTTTCTTAGATCATTGGTCTTTGGTCGCGAAGGTAGTGTTCGACTCTCAGTCTCTTTCCCATTTCCCTTATCCTTTCCACTATCCTTTGCCCTGTCCTTTCCACTATCCTTTGCCCTGTCCTTTCCGCTATCCTTCTCCTTCCCTTTGTCCTTGGATGACAACTTTTGGACCGGTGGGCTAGAATTCGATGAAGTGGACGAGGACAAGTTGGAAAGTTTGTTTCCACCTAAAGCTGATGACTTCTCAACTTTCTTCGAAGATGATGGTTGTGACTTTTTCGGTGCTGGTCCAGGAACCTCAGGCTGTTTGACAGTTTTCTTTTTTTGAAATTCCTCTCCAGACAGGCGGCCAAATGCTCCCTGTTCAGAACTACTAGAGATTCGCTTGGAGTCCGACCTGCTTGACAAATTGCCCGCAAGCTCTGCGCGGCTTTGAAATTCAGGCTCGTCGGTTGAGTCTGATTCGAGAGATGACCGGTATATTGTTTGATTGAATTTCTCATAGTTTCTCGGGTGCTTGATATTCGGGTCCTGTCCAATTGTAGGCTGTCCAATTCCAGGCGTTGTGCCCATTCTCTGCTGGTATGGGGCATCATCTCTGAATGATGGCGGAGGTGGCGGAGGTCGCGGAGATCGCCGAGGGGGACTATACGCGGGTAGCGGCGAAGCAGACACAATGCGATCGGGAGAGAACAGCGTTCCGTCCCTTCTGTCCTGCCGATCGATCTCACTCGTTGATAGTTGACCACCATTTGGACGTGGTGCTTCGTGAACTTGGTTGCCTGCGGTTTGACGGTCATTTGTTTCAGATCGTGAAGCACGCCCAGCCCTGGAGCCTTGGCTGCGTGCGGTTTGACGATCACTTGTTTCAGGTCGTGAACCACGCCCAGCCGTGGAGTCACTTGCTTGTGTAGTTGAGCCTCTTAGTCCACTATTCGTAGTTCTAGGGGCGTTTGCAATTTGATCAGAAAGTGCAGACCTCCTAGGACGCGCGAGATTTCCATTTTCATCTAATGTGCCCTTCGTGGACCGCACCAATTTCCCTCTCTTGTTCTTATAGTATGTAGTGACTATATTACCATCTTCATCTAACGTTCCTTCAGGATCTAATACATGTCTCCCACGGGTTTGAGAGAACCGGTATGTGGTGATTTCGCGTCCTTCCTTGTCATACTTGCCATGTGGATCTTCTTTTCCTTTGCTATCGTATCTTCCGCCAGACATAATGAGAAAGAAGTAGAAGCGGTGGAATGGATGAAAGGGCGGAAGTGGTGGAAGTTTGAAATGGAAGTGCTGGGAGAGATGGAAGTATTGGGAGGGATTGAAGTGAACGGAAGTGCTGGAAGTATGCGATGAAATTGTTGGGAGCGGTGGAATTGTTGGGAGCGATGGAAGTAATTGAAGTGGTGCTTGGATATATGTTGATCTGAATGATAGATTGTAATGTTGTGTTCGAATAACTTCAACTAGAGAACAGCTGGGACCTTTTATACTTGAATCGAACTTCACGGGTCTGAATTTCTGCCTACTATCACTTCTAGGCAGAGAATATTCCTGCTACTATTTTCATACCTCTTCTACATGATGAATGTTGGTTGCCTTGTCCAATACGTGAACCGGTTGATAGGGCTTGCGGCCATCGAACCCAATTGACACGACAGCAAGGAATCATGAGAATTTGAAGATTATCTAATACGCAAACCAGGTGATAAGGCCTGCGGCCACCGCACCTAATATGCAAAATATCATGAGAGTGATCAGTAAATCAAGTCAAAAATTACTTGTCGGCGCCAATCGCTTGCTTACTTGCTTATCGCTCGGCAATCAATAGCTTGGGATTGGTCCCAGCCGCTACGTAATATGCCCATATATGAATACCTAAAGCTGTATTTTACATTTTACTACGTAGTAGATGGGACAGGTCCTACATATTTATTAAGGTAGACAAGAATATGCCGTACAGTAACCGCGAAAATCAACATAATATGCCGTTTACCTCCGGGTATTTATCCGCAGCTCCACCGCACTACAGCCCCATTATTCATGAATGGGCATGTTGAAGTATGAGCTAGAACAACTACGCAAATAGCCTTATACATTAACCTACCCTCTAATTTCCACTTAGATACTAATTTGAATTTTGTCAGCTAAGACTACAATGGATACTCTGTATACGGTATGCGAAGTTTAAATAATCATATATACTGATTCTAAGGTTTGTATTATCTGTAATTGAATAAGCTTACCGGCCATTATGCGAGTAGTAACCAGCTATAGCAAGCAGTTTGATCTATTTATAAAATACCCAAGTAAGTATAGACGGGGGTAGTGTACCTCATTTCCATATACGAGTAGCTTTTCAAGTACAGCGTATAGAAGAATTTCCTATTAGATAATAATCTCTCTACAATCGTTTATGCACGTATCCACAGATAGGGACAAATGCCGTAATACAAGTGGGGATCCAAACTGGGTGGCCAGAATCTGCACCCCAATTTATATTTGATCACGGTACGGCGTATACAATATTTTCCTATTGATCATAAACGAGTGTGAATACGCATCGAAACGATTCCAACTTTTGTACAGTCAGATCAAGAACTATTTTTGATCGGCATTGTATGCCATACGTTTAAGATTACTTGCAGGCCCATTTGATTTGCAGTTGGGATATTAAATGTAAAAACATGAAAACCTATCCCATGTGGTTATTGGTAAGAGGAATGTGTTTGTGATGTAATGCATTGTGTGGGCCGAAAAGTTATATGAAGTTGCCTTGCAGTAAATTCTGTACGCAACTTTTATTTTACACCTACAGGCGCCTAATGATATACAATCTCCACACGCGTACTTTTACAATTTCTACATAATTTATAGATCTGGTGGATATCGCATTTTTATCTGCCTACAACTTTCATTTAACTCTTGTCAAAAAAGACGAATAAATCATATAAATTTACATATAATTGCTGTAAGGGAGCTGAGATTTAGGTGTAGTCAATATCCCTCCTAGTACATAACTATTCCTACCGTTGATAGTAATAGGTCTTGTATTGTAGTATTAAATGGAGATTGGATTATTTTAAATTAGATTATGGAAATTGGAATATAATAGGTTTATATGAATATTTTAGGTATATTTA
>JWJB01000343.1:0-19262 GCA_000812895.1 Rutstroemia sydowiana | reverse complement strand
GGTCAATAGGAGAGTTGGGTTTGGGGAATGTAGGGGGAGGGTGATGAGTGCGGTTCGATTTTAGGTTTTTGGATGTCAATATTGGATGGAATGATATAGCATGATACTGAATGAATGATATTAAATGAGTCATAAAAGAATGAGGATACATAGAATGAGCCTCATAGCTGCGGAAAGGCCCTCGAACACGGTGATGATTCACTTGCAACAAGAAGAAGGATATGGAATTAGAAATTTCACGATTATGGTTGTTTGATGTATTCATTATGTAAGAAAATCAAAAAATCCTATGAGTGGTCATGAATAACTAATACTAGGTAATTACCTCAAAGTGGTGGAGGTATGGATGTTTCTATATAACTCAAACCATGATGGGCGAGGAAGAGATGAGATGAATCTCGATAAGACAAGCGGAGAAGCAAAACTTCAGGTACTAGGAAACTACCTTTGTACAGCAGAAGGATTTTGTGGATTGAGTTGGGGATTTTGTTCTTTTATTGTCTTGCTTTTGGTTTTGGGGTTTGGGGTTTGTAGGGATGAGATGAGATGAATGCGGTGGGATGTGAGGGTTGGATGGAAGTATGAATTCAAGGTGAATAGGTATTCTTATCTAGCCTACTATCGTCCCGGTTCTTCATCATATCTGCGTTGCCTCTGTATTCTCTACAAATGGCAGCTCACAGGTTGAGGTTGGTTGCCCAGAAAAATATTACACTTTCCCTTTGGAATCAAAAGCAAGAATGCCAACGAACTTCTTGCTTGGATATGCTGGTTTTAAAGTTCCGACTGTTGGGAGTGGGATCTCTTGTAGGTGGTTATTTATAGGGTACTCGTATAATCAGGTGTTTCTTTAGTTATCTGATATTTATCGTTTGGTTATTTGTCATTTTGTTTGAGGTTATTTAGGTAGAATGATTTCCTAGGTATTTTCAGTGAATTACTGTCACCAGCACACATTTTACCACTTCCCGACGACATGTCCCGGCAGATGCGCACATGATCACATTAAGTAGATTCTCAATCAAATCCAAGAAGAGTTAAAAGGCATCGTCATGTCCAGCGACGCAGAACCCATCAGTATGCCACCAGAATTACGAGACATGATTTGGAGGTGCCTAGAGGGTAGATTGTGTTTCGATACATTGTGAGCTTTGGTAGGCATTGTTGGGGGAGGGCTGAAAGGGAGAGTTCGAGTATTTTCATCTCAAGCTTTTTATTGTTCTTGAGATTCTTTCATTTTTCATACCGGACTAGAGTCTTGTATCCGAAGGTTTCTATCCGAAGACTATCATCCAAGTACCTAAATGCTCAATCAATCTCAACGACAAGACAAGCCATCAATACCAATGCTTACCAGTTCCAGTATCCTTGCTTTGATAGTCTTGAAACCCAATGCTGCGATCCCCCATACGGAACGAGCACTTTTGTAGATTTCCAACTATTTTGTTCAGCTCATTTTGCAACACGAGAAAAGTAAAATAGCCCCATCTGCTTCCGTGTTAGCGAATTTGTTCATCATGGGCGTTGCCTCAATTGAAGTTGTCCTGCAGTAGTTGCTTTCATGGCAGTTTTATAACGTATGGTTTTCCAATCTCCAAAGTACGTCACCCTACCCCCTCTCCCAAAAAGGTTCCTCAAAGTAATACCCCCTCTCTCTTCTTTGGCAAGTTCCTTTGTCTAGTTTCAAACAGCTTGAGATTCTTTCTTTGTTTGTTTTTCAGGCTTTTCTTTGTCCATTTGCTTGGAGTTCTTTCAACTTAATAATAGATCAATAACGTAATTCACCTTTGTTACAAATATCTAATTATAGCATACTAAAAATTGGTACTATCGACATCATTATCTCCAATTCGCTATTGCAAAGTGAATACACCCCTCAACCATGCTAAGCATTCAAATCCTTGGCGAGGATTCTTGCCTTTGCTTCAAGTTGGAAGTTGAGCATAAAAAGAAGGGAGTTGGAACTTGGGTAACTGATAGGACCATTCCCATTTCACAGATCTCGATCCTTACAGGGATTTCCTCAGAGACGACCGGAGATACTCCTGTGGAAGTTAAAGTCTGCATGCTATGAGAGAAGGGGAGATTCTTTCCATGATATGAATAAAGTCGAGTGTGTGGAAACGGGGAGGATGACAATATTTCTTCTGTTCTCCTCTATTCACAATATTCTTATCTTTTCAACTTTCCTTCATTGTTTTTTCTTTCTATCTCTCCTCCTTCCGTCTCATTCCAGTTTATATAAAAACCAAACCCGAAAAAGAAACGGAAGTCGCAATCGTGATCGGAACTTGACCATCCGGTACCATTCACTCATTCACTTGTTTTTTATTCATTCAGGCATCGGAAACTATCGCGACTCCTTGTATTTCATATTTAGGAGCAGTACAGTGTATACAATCAACAATGGAATTCACCTTTATTCATTTTGTAAATATCTGATTTTAGCACAGTAAACTGTAATACCAGTATAATCGAGATTGCTATCTCCAATCGAATCAATTCTCATCATAAAGTGAATTAACCCCCCTCCCCCCCACAAGGATTCTCAGCACCCTTCCTAATTCTTAGCGTCGAGATGGAGGCTATATATAAAGGAGGACTCGGACAAACATACTTACTCATTAACTTCCATGAATCGATACCGATAAGGAGGATAATGGGGAGGTGAGGATGGCAATTATGATGGTTTCTGCTACCTTACATGACTTTGCATCACTCCAGAGATTATATTCGACGATTCAGATTGACAGCTCTGGAGTGAGGGGGAATTCGGAGAAAAAAAGAAACTCGTGTACTATTATCTTCCCATCTTATCTCATTTATCCATTATCCTCTCAATTCTCGTCCCCTCATTACTATCCTCTCATCTACTCTCCCATCCTCTCATAATATCATCTCATCTGATTCATTCTCCCCAAAACCTTCCCTACTATCCTCTCATATCCCTTTCAAACCCATCCCATCCATCCTCCACTATCCTCCCATACCCTTCTCAAACGCAACCATTCTCACCCCTCTCACCTAACTCAAAGAACCCTCTCCCTGCCCCCTTTCCTTCTTTCCTAAAAGAGCTCTCAACAACCCGAACCCACCAATAGTGACAGCTGCGAATCCCCCCAGCTCCTCGAACACAAAAGATAGGCTTGTGCGATGATTGACAATCTTTAAAACAGGTCATTGCGAAACAACCTTTTTATAGATATTATTTATTTGATTAGCCGTAATCTGTTCTGATACAGTAATTTGCGCATTAATCATTCACTCCTTCAATTGCTCCCTTCTTTCCTTTTTAACCTAAGTGTTGATGAATCCAATCCAATTCAATTCAATCATACACCCTCTCCCCCCTCCCCACTTCCAAATTCCTCCTTCATAAGTTTATAAATAAACAGCAGACTTAATCCTCAAGAAAACAGGCAAGCAAGTGAAACCATTAAGATGATTCACATGACGTGTAGGTTACAAGACCAAGCTGCAAGTCTACCGTATATGTTTATTTGTAAGTTGAGGTGAGTATGTTTGTTTGTAAATTGAGGGAAGAAAATAAACAGCTATTGTGCGGTATGGAGATACTTTGATCCTGAGCGTATCGTCGGAATAAGTTGTATCTGAAGGTATCTCCAACAAAGTTATCTAAATTTATCATCTAAACATGTACGCAGTACAATTTACAAAAAATGAGAATTTGAAATGTATTCATCCGATTAATTTCGGATACAATGAGTTAGTTTTCTTTCATCTCATTCCATCTCCTCCCCTCCTATCGTTTTCTTTCCATCCCAACTCTCCCCCTCAATCCCAGACCTCCCATCCTAACCCCTTCTCCCTCCCAACTCCCCTCAAATTCTCCTCCCAACTTCCCCCCACTTCAATCCCAATCTCTAACCCTTCCCATCCCATCCAATCCCACCCCCTCAAAACCCGACAACCCAACCCAACACAATCAACCATAAAACAAAACCTAAATAACAAACCTCACTACACACAGTATCTAGCAAAAGAAAAGGCAGAAATCTCCATCCAGCAGCAGAGGGGCTGCTCTGATGGACCAGCGTTTGTTGTTCTGTTCGAATGGCCTAGTATAAATAGTAATAAATTACTCGTATATTTGTACTAAATATCCTCCCGCTTCCTTTTCCCCCTTTGAGTATGCGGCGTGTATTCGCTTATATGCCAAGATTCTACAGTTACACGCTATGTACTTACAGACCTCCATATATCCCATCCCATCACAATGCCTATCTCCTCCCCTCTCTCCAACCTCACTAGTTAGTACACCCTACTCAGCAATACATACAGTGAACCGTATTAACAATCACAAAGACAAGTCAAAAGAACAAAATCCTAGAATACTGGTATCAATTGTTTCTCCGTATATACTAAGCTACCCTAAGTAAATAAATGTAGCAAAGTCCCTTTTCAACGACTGTACAGCAAAGCAAGCCCTCTCAACATCGAAAAACGATTCCCAATTCTTTCTTCTTCTTTTCAACAAACAATTTCCCTTCATTTCCTTAATCATTAATCGTCGTCGTCCTCTCATCGACTTTATTAAAATATGTGTTTTTGCTATCGTAATCGAAAAGCAGTTCCTGCCACTTCTTCCAAAGACCACCCAACTTCAAGTCAAGGCTCCATACAATGTGAATATGTTTTGGTATGTAGAACCGTGAAAGCACAGCCACAACACCAATGCTAGAAAGAAACGCCGGGTAATAAACTGCAAAAACAGGAAAAAAACAATGACAAATGCAAGCAATTGAACTATGCACATTGAATGACTTGATGTTCCTAGGAAAGAGATATTATCATCGTTGTAAAGATTACAAAGGCCAATTCCTAGTCACATCTGTCAAAACAGTATCGACTCTCTTTAAAGCATCAATCCGAAGAAAGCAGCAACACCTGCGGCGAAAAGACCAGTGCCATATTCACGTCCAATTGTCAATGACATGGCGGCAGCGCTGGAAGTAGCAGCTGCGGCGGATGCAGTAGTGCTTGAAGAACCTGATGTAGCAGTGGCGGTAGCAGATGCACTGGAGGAAGTGGTTGCAGCAGCGGTGAAGTTTGTTGGATCCAAATGACCACAGTTCTCCTTCTCGTTTGTGGAGCAGACCTTTTGGGCAGCGGCATCATTCTCTCCAGCTACGATACATGCGTTGTAGTTGTATTCGCAGATGAAAGTTGGCATGGATTGGAGGTAATATTCAAGACCTGGGGCGGAGCCGTTCGAAGAGCAGGTACAGTTGTAGTCCAAAGTAGTCTTGATTTCGCGTTAGTAATGTATTTCGTTTTGTGGGAATTACTTGGAAAAGTAATGGGACTTACGGTATCACAAGTATTGGAATCAACATTACCTGAGCACAGAGTACCGCAGGTAGAAATTTCGCCAGAACACCATCCAGCTGGAAACAATTAGTTCTCCATTCAAGTCAAAGCTAGCTTTCAACAGAGTCTACTTACATCTGGTAGAAGCATCAACAGAGGCGGCATCAATTGAAGAGTTTGCTGTAGTTCCACCACTCTGAGCTGCGACAGAAGCCACAAGGGCAAGACCGACAATAGATTTGATAAACATTCTTCCGACGTGAAAGTTGATTTGTTTATTAAAAAGGGTTTTGGACGATTGTAGAGAAGAAGAAGAAGCTTTCGAAATCAATTGAAGGCTTGGATGAGAATCGTTTTTCAAGATTTGTTGAAGAGCGAAGAGAATTGAAAATATTATTTGTTTGTTGACGGAGAGAATAAAAGTTGATATTTGGGAAAAACGAGATGAGATGGAAGATAACTGGAAGGTGAGGAGGGTGGTTGGGATATTAAATTTAAAATGGCAAAGTAGTAAAAAAAAAGGTTTAAGGGAAGGCAAAGCGGGAAATGTTAACTAACTAGGTTAGATGTTTGTGATTGACCAATGAAAATTAAACGGATCAATTTCAAATTTAAGGTTACTAACTACTTTAGGAATAAATAGATAATTTATTTGGATCTCTCCGCATAATCCTTGTATATACCCAGCATTAGTAAAAGTCTTGGCTCTTTTCGGTACGGTTATGGTGCCTGGCAATGGCAGCGGTTCGAAAAATTTAATTAATTATTGCTGTGAAGTGAAAGATGCAGAAGTGGGTTCATAAGAGATTCGTACAACACAATCTACAAAAATGTAATATTGTATCTTTTTGGTGAATGAAATTCTAGAGACAAGACATACAGAGGGATAGATAGACGACTACATTATCGTCAGTCAGGTACGATACTTAGATAATATTACATCCAATTAAATGGTTTGTTACACTATGAAAGGATACAATTGAAAAACTATACCAAATTAGGATATATCAAACAAGACAATACAATTGACCCTCTCTACCTCCATTTATATCTTCATTTGAATCAAAGATGATGCATGTGATGATGTTAAAAGAATACGCATTGAATAAAGTACCTACTGTGTAGAATATATTTGACTCATTATTAAAGAGTAATAGAAGTGGAAGAAGTTCAAGGAGTAGACTTCCGCCAATCCGTGAGACCTGTACGAATACTAGGTATAGGTATTGCTACCACTATCATCTAGAAAGGGTAAAGCTATAAATTTTGATTCTTATGATACACACCCCTCATTACCAAAATATTTAGTTGAAGCAAAGCAAAGCAAGCATATCATTATCATATCACTCACTATCCCTTCCCTTGTAACATTTAAAATTACAATATCCCTTCACTTTTACTACTTTGGTATATAATTTCTATAAGAAGTTGTTAAAAAGGAGTTTTTCTCATCTATCATGAATGATCATTGTTGATGTGTGGTGTAAACAAAAAAATAAATAATTTCTACCCAAACATCAATATCAAAAGTTGAACAAGGATATTAGCAATAAGGAGCAACGTAAGCTTTTATCATGGCCATCCTAGTAAAATGTAGCTTTTCGATATTTTTCAGTGTAAATTTACAAAATGTACATGCTACAAATTTCTAGGTACAAGATAGCTTATCAAGAATCAATTAAAAAACCTCCAAGCGCCAACAATACCTAGTCACTTTTACATTTAAATTTCCGTATTTTTCCACTTCATCAACAACTCTTTACCAAATTAGTAAGGTGGCATGAAAACAATCGTCGTGTTTTGACTTACCTTAGTTGTACAATTGCCACCAGCATTTGTATGGTACTACGTTTTGTTTCTAAAGAGATAGAAAGGATTTAAAGGTACAGCCACAATATAATACTACAAATGATTTAAATGAGATTGAGTTCTTACCACACTTTTTTTTATCATCTAACCATATCAAAAGCCAAGAAGTCAAAGTTCAACAAGATTTCTAGGTAGATATCCGTGCTTCTGTGCTTCTGTTAGTTCTATGCAGCGGCAATCAGATTCGGGGATAACTTTAACGGTGAACTTTTACCCTTTTTCACTTTAATACAAATCGAGTTAGTATGATTTAATTCGGAACATCATTTGATTGGGTAAAACGCTCGGAGTTTCTATTCCCTTCTTTTCATCTTGTGCTTTTTTTTTCGCTATTCCCGAATAAAGAATTTCTCTCAGAAAGTAAACTTTACACAGCAAATCAATTGATTCTTTCATCCTTTGTATCCTCTTCATAGGGTTGGGCAAATGGCTTTATTTTAAAGCATAATAACGCAATGGGTTTTGCTTTATGTTATATTGCAGTTGGCCTTATTATTTCTCCACTTTTAGTAGTATTTATTTACATACAAATGTTTAAATTTTGATGTTTTTGAGGTTCAAGATTTTTAAAGTTACAACTTTTTTTAAAATCGAACTTTTTTTTAAAGCTGTAAAATCTTTTTTAAAGTTAAAAAAAAATTCGCTTAGAATTTTTATTGATCTTATTGGCTCAACCCCCCTGTCATGCTTAGTAAGAAAAATAATAACAAATAATGCTTAAAAAGTGCTTTATTATTTTTTTCTATAATGCAGCTTGCTTTACATAATTTGCCCAACCCTACCTCTTCATCCTATTCAATCTATTTTGAGATACATCCCATCATCTCACAGATTTACAGTGTATTCCCTTCTTTTTTCTACAAACTATCGCACTGGTATCTCTTTCTTTGAAACCTCAAACTTCTTAAAATACAGTACAGATGGTAACGATGAGACGATAGCTCTACCTCTAAAAGTATCACCAGCCACAAAAACAAATCATGCCAACAAGCCAAGACAACAAGCCAAACCAGGGGTTACCATTAATTCAATCTATCCACTCACTGTATTGCCGACAGCATTGAGCATAGACTAATAATGATCAAAGCTTTTGCTCTACCAAAAAAAAGGTCAGCGAAGAAAAAAGAAACCCCCATTCATTTCGAGTCCGAGGGTCTTAGACAATCCCATGAATGATTTTTCGATATTCTCCCGAGTGGATACCTTCGTACATATTATCAAGTCGATGATGAAGATCTTCTTCTCGAATAATTACAATCACAGATTCACAGGTACTAAATTCCCAGCATTCCAAATGAAAATGAAATTTTTCTTCTTTCCACCTTATGTTTTTTAAGCTCCACCATCACCACCTCGGTATGTGCACTGTCACTCGGTTATAACCGGGCAAAACAGAAATTTGAGTTCTGTGGCGCGGTGAGTAACTCTAACTGAAAAGTCTTTGAAACTTGAAAAAAGGGGGGCAAATGGATATGGAATAGATGAATAGGGTCAATGAAATGATCCACAGAATATCGTCTGATGATCATGCTTCGTGCACGTGGAAGGTTTGGGTTAATTTATGCTTGTGTTATGAGGATGGTGGATTTTGGTGGACGAGGAAAGGAGGAGTAAGGAAATGATTTGAGTTGAGTAGGTAAGGAAGCTGAACAGAGTTATGAGAGAATTGATGGAAGGAATAAGGTAGATAATCTCTACTGTTCTTGAC
Organism: Rutstroemia sydowiana; assembly: GCA_000812895.1. Classification (NCBI taxonomy): domain Eukaryota; kingdom Fungi; phylum Ascomycota; class Leotiomycetes; order Helotiales; family Rutstroemiaceae; genus Rutstroemia; species Rutstroemia sydowiana. The sequence continues at coordinate 10,354 of JWJB01000343.1, read as the reverse complement.
TCACTGCTTGTAATTGCCAGTCGCAATAAGCTGTGCTATGAAGAAGTAAAGACTCTGTGGAAGTTTCCTATTGTCCCCAAATCGGATATTTGACTTCACCAAGTACAATGAACCATTCGTTAAGCAAGTGCTCATCTAGTTGCTCTTCCCATCACCGTTTCCTTTGCTGGTTACGATATATACATACTGTCTACCACCTAGGAGTGTCGACATGTACAGGATTGATTGACATGCTCTAGTGTTCTTGTCAAGACAAAGAGAAGTCGCTCGATATCTTTGAAGTCGCGTTAGCATTGTCATTGACCGTCTTGAATAAAACAAAGGCCGAGTTATAATTAAACCATCCCTTTGTTTTTCGCTACAGTGCCTCATGAATGGCTTCTTTATTCTTCTTGTGCTTCCATCAATGCAATTGTGTGGTTATCGAGGACCATCAAAGCACTTCTTTGATCAAATATATCAACAAAGATGATTGTATACAAAGAAAACCTCCAGATACTTAAAGTGCTGTTGTTTGCTTTCTGTCAAGGATTTAACAAAAAACTTTGAGAAATTTTACCCAACTTCATGACTTATAGTTTTTACTTTCATCGAACTTCGGTAACAAACTTTTACCAATAATTTACAATTTCATATATATATAATAATGTCTACAGACTCCGCACCGGATTGGATGCCGTCCTTCGGTGTCGAATTTGAGTTTATACTTGGAGCAATAAAAAACCCGGACGACAGCAATCCCTATCCACAGGATCCACGGCAAGTATATTTCGAAACAGATCCCAGCGACTTCAGTTTACGACCAGCATCATGGGGTGAGGAAACCTATGCAAACGACACTACAATTAGGAGACATCTTCGAAATGCAATGAGGGAGGTAGGTTTACCCACAGGGCCGGGTGATAATAGCAATATTAATGTCTGGGAAGTAAAAGGTGATCACAGTCTATCTGCACCAAATCTTAAGAATTATACCTGGTACAAGATTGAGATCGTCACCCCGGCTTTCTGGTACACGAATGATGCACTGAACGATATCTCGAAATTCCTCGGAATGTTGAGGCAAAAATACCTCGTTCTGGTAAACAATTCCTGCGGCCTTCACGTACATGTAGGATACGGCAAGAAAGGTTATCAGCTACCTCTTCTACGCACTCTCACGGCTTTCATAACGGCTTTCGAGCCAATTCTTGATCAGCTCCACCCCCCACACAGAGCACCCCACCATTACTGTCCCCAATTCCGTCCAGGTAACTCGTGGGCCCACGAATTCACAGGTGACCGTGGACGCGAACCAAGAATCTTCGAAGCTATGTCGTATTGGCTTGGGTTCAAGGATATGCGTCGGTGTGCCGAACGGGTTTCAAGTACTATTGGTGTTGGGCGGCTTGCATATAATATGGATCCTATATCAGATGCGATCGTCATGGATAACTTACATTATCAGGGTAGGGCAACGATTGAGTTTCGTCAACATGCTGGAACACTAGATCCAGAAGCAGTATGTAACTGGGTAAGGACTGTGGTAGGTATCGTGATGTTTGTCCGTGGCTCTAATCAGTCTACACTAATCAATTTTTTATCTCTAGCGGCCAATGAGAGTTGGCAGACAGTCGGTCACAATTCCCGCGAATTAAAGGATGGCCATTTGTCGGTGGTTGAATTGTTGAGGAAGATGAAGCTTTGGGGTCCGGCTAGGTATTATGAGGTGAGAGGTGTATATAAACATGTTTATCGCCTTGGAACCACTCCAACTAACAGTACGGCCAGCAATGATGGTGGAGATGGCGATGATGGAGGAGGGGATGGTGATGGTCGCAAGAGAATAGAATCTTGGCGATTTATCCCACCTGAGTCTGAACAGAAACCAGAGAGTCATCATTCTCAGAAGGGCCATGGTTCTGTAGCTAGCGATCACTCAGCTAGCCTTGAAGATGAACATAGCACTCACGGAGATGATGATAACGATGATAACGATCACATCCGTTCCATTTCATCTGAGTCTCAACAGCAGCCACAAAGTCCCCAAAAGAGTCATCATTCCGAAGAGAGCAACTCAACTAGCTATTCAGATGATAATGGTAGTGATGATGATAACGACGACTTTCGTTTCATCCCACCCACATCCCAACAAGGCTCTCGTCCATCTTCACGTCATAATTCAAATACATCCGAGGTCAACAGATTCGACGACCCACTTTTCAGGTACAATATGCCATCACACCCAAAGGCAAGAGAAGCTAGCTTTGCTCCGAGTGCCCCTTTCGCAGACTTTAGCGGAATACATTCGGCGTCGGAAAATAGTGAGGAATTCCCTATGAGACCGAGAGCTGAAGCTGCTCAACAGCCTGCATCAAGACCAGCATCCCGACAATCTGAGGATAGCGAAGACTTCCCTATGAGACCCAGAACTGGAATTGCTCAACAACTTCCATCAAGACCAGTATCCCGACAATCTGAGATTAGCGAAGAATTTCCTATGAGACCGAGGGCTAGAGCTTCCTTAGGTAACGAAGAATTCCCTATGCGACCAAGAACTAACATACCTAAGCAACTTCCATTAAACAACCCCCAGCAAGGGAAACCCTTAACTACCGAAGAATTCCTTATGCAAACCAGACCAAAACACATACATCGCCGTCGCAACACTTGGTCTACATCGCAAAGTTCATCTCAAAGGTCATCTACATCTTCAGGTTTTGCACCTCAGGAGCGTATCAGAGAACCATTTTCTCTACCGCAGTTAACTGGACTGAGAATCGCAAATCAATCTCCAGTTAACCCGGCACCTCGTGAACGTGAACAAAGAGAACGTCGACTTAGGGATAGACGGAATGTGAGAGCGGAAAGAGAAAGAGAAGCAGAGAGAGAGCAAATTCGTGGACGCAAGCCCAAAGAACCAAGACTGGGCAAGGAAAATGAACCAAGTCGTGGACGTCAAATCCAAGCACGTCGAAATCGACAAAAGGCTCGTGGCAATGAAAGTCGCGGACCAACTCAGAATATCTCGCCTCGTCGTGAAAGCGAAGTCTCCAGACCCACCACCAGTTCAAGTACCAATACTCAATCCACCATCGACTCTTACGAAAACCTCTCACCAAAAGCAACATCTGAAAGATTTGGCCGTGAATCCGCCGACGCGCATTCATGGGTTAATGTTGACCGTTCAAATACCGGAATCATGGAAGGTCTTGTTTTAGATTCTCGTGATCCAACATTACCGGATCATTGGCGAACCTTTCCGAGACGTCCTGACATCGAAGTTGATTTCTGGACGGGTGAACGAAGAATTGTTTCTCCTCCACCAAGAGATCAACCACCCCGGCATAATAGGATGAATCCCTATAGGAACCCATATCCCGGGCCGGAACTGCGTGGTCTTGATGGGATTCGAGAGGACGCTTTGCTGGTGAATTTACAAGATGCGGGGGAGACGGAGATGGGTAGTGTGGATCCAACTCCGGAGGAACTCGGGGATGTGTTGCCGAGAGAGGAACAATTATATGTAATGATGGGAGGTCTCGGTAGTGATGAGGATGAATGGGAGTATATGGATGGTGATGTGTTAGCAAGGATTGAGCGTATGTCAGATTTGGAATATTGGAGGTGGGGGAGTGTGGCGGATAATGAGAGGGAGTGGGAGGAAAGAGAGGATGAAGCATGGAGAGAGAGGCTAGGACTTATTGCGAGGTCAAATCGAGATTTGGATGAAGATACTCGATTAGCGCCGATTGTCGGGGTGAGAAATCCGTTTGCGCAGACAGAACAGGGATTTAACAGGCGCAGAATTGCAGACGATCTTAGTCCGAGCGATATGAGGCGTTCGCAAGAAGAAGAGGAAGAAGAAGATCCGACGGAGGAGAAGAGAAGAGCAACAACGAGATATTTTGAGAGGTTGGAACAGGAAAAGATGAAAAGTGAAGATGAGAGGTGGGAAGAGAGGTTTGGCGTTGGTCGTGGCAGGAGGCTACGAAGTGAGGACTACATCGATGATGAGGCTGAAGATGAAAATGAAGAGACCCGGGGAGAGACGTTTGGTAGTGCCAACTCAGCGCATGTGCAAGGTGAAGAGGAGGAGGAAGTTGAAATAGATCAAGAGAAGATAGAGCGCATGCAGGAGCTTACTAGGAGGTTGGATGCTTGGGAAGAGGATATTAAGAATGGGCCGCTGTTTGGGAGGTTGCAGGATAACAACCCAGATGACGAGCAAGAGCAAGAGCAAGAGGAAGAGGAAGAGCAAGAAGAAGATGTTTGGGAAGACGTAGAAGAAGAGGAAATAGAACATGAGTCGGAGCCAGAGCCATGACAATTTGGGCCGGAGCCGTCAAGACCAGAGCTTGGGTTCCGGCAAGACGAAAATATATTGGAAGAAGAAGAAGAAGAAGAAGAAGATATATGGCAATGGGAAGACCCTGAAAGGAAAGAGCGCGAGAGAGAAAAGCTAGCGCAAGCGCAAAAAGAAGCAGAAAAACGGGCGGAGAGAACTAGAAGACGTCAACAAAGATATCGTGAGATATTAGAACAGGAGAAAAGGGAAGAGAAACTGAGACGGGAAATACGAAGAAGGCAAATAGAAGTGGAGAATGAGACGAGAAGAAGAGATTCAGTTACAGAAAGGTTATTTGAACTTCGAAGAACATTCAATAAATTGGGGACGAGGATTGAAAAAAGGAGGCCAATTTCTGCTCAAAGAGAAAGCGAAAGATTGTCGGGTCTCAGAGAGAGGTTTAATGAATTGGGGAATGGTATTCAACAGAGGAGAGAGCACACTAACGGTAGTGGTAGAGAAAGTAGAGAGGACGCTGAAGGTAGTGGTAGAGAAAGTATAGAGGAGACTGAAAGTAGTAGTGGCAGAGAAAGTGCGGAGGGGGGAGAGGTTTCGGAACAATTACGCTCGCTTTCAGGTAGGTTTAATGCTTTGGGTAGGAAAATTCAGATTAGGAGGGCTATGAGGAGGACGCAGACAGCACCTGCAAATGTGCGGTTTTATTTGGGGGATGATGATGATGAGTGAGTAGGTATGTGGAGAAGGTAAAGATGTTAGTTTTTTTCTTTGTTTATTTTTTTTATTTTCTTCAATTGTAAGTTATATTTCTTTTTATGTTGTTGTTTTTCTTTTTTTCTTTTTGGTTTTTATAACGAATGCATGATACCTAGGTAAGGGTGGATGGAAAGGAGTTTTTAGTTTTGATTTTGATTTTAGTTGTTATTTTTTCTGTTGGTTTGTAGTTTTGAATCCTTTTATAAGTTAAATTAATATCATAAATATAAAAAATTTATATATAAATAAATGATAGTGGATGAATGTGAGTGATACAAGTGATATAAGTTTGAAGTGATGTGAGGATTGAGTGATAAAAGTGTAGTGTGGAGAGAGGTGTGGAGAAGAGGGGCTAGGGGAGTGCGGGGTGAAGATATATAAATAGTTGCTGAAGTGTAGGATATGGTATTTAATAATAATGAAATAGAGAGATATTTCGATTGCTATAAGTTGATTTGATTCTTGAACTGCAATTTGACTATGATTTAATATGTGATCCATATATCATTTATGATGTTATGTTAATAATGAGTGAGATGGTAATTTCTTTATATAATTGTAGTGAAGAAGTATAGTACCGTAGATATCTGCCTTCCACTACACTGCCTACTTGGCTACCTATACCTACCATACTCGTGTTGCCGATATTTAATAGTTCTAAATTGTTTATTCTGGTGTACAGAGGGGCGATTTGGCTGCAAACCTCAGTATAGGAGAAGGTCACTGCCAAATACAATACTTCAGTGTAATCTCCTCTTTACTTTAATAGAAAATTCATTGTAGTAAACATAGGGAATATGAGTACCATTTCCCAATATTGTACTGTAGCTACTCTGCCCTATCCCCCATATTCTCTTCTACTTCCACCTTCGACTTCCACTTCCACAGCCTTAACAATCCTTGATATCTTACTCGTGTTGCCCATATCTTATGACTTTTTTATCAAAGCGTACAGGGGGGCTATTTGGCTGCAAACCTCAGTGTTAAGGAAGGTTAAGGCATTCAATCACTGCCAAATACTTCAGCCTTAACCCCCTTGTACGCTTTGATAGAAAAGTCATAAGATATGGGCAACACGAGTACAGTAACACCAGACAACAGATTCTCAGCTAAACCCTGAACCTCATCATCTCAATCCATGACCACGGAATAATGTCGGTCCGATCATCCATAGTAACACAAACAAGGATAGTTTAAGGATTTCTCGTTGCCCTTTTGTGCTTTTTCTTTTGCCTTGTTTATTATTTGCCCTGCAGTATTTCGAATTTTCGATCTTCTATCAAGACCAATCCGATTTTGGATTATTATTTTATTTGCTAGGTAATTATTATTTGGATTTTATGACCAAGGGTAAAATTTAATTGTTATCCTGGTAAAATCCAAATTAACTTTGATTACTGATAAACTTTTTTGCTTAATCAGCATTCTTTTGCTTCTTTATTTTCCCACCCAAGTCCAAGCCCAAGCCAAGGTTTATTAGTTCATTAATTAGCTCAATCAATTTTTGGTCCCACAGCGGCGACGCGAAAAAAAGAAAAAAGAAATCTCATAAAGCAGCGAGAACACCAACGGTGCTTTCAAACGTGCATGCTCCGTGCTGCCATTCAATATGGAGACGGGAAACTCAGTACTTCATCAGCAAATACCCACTCCCTATAGACAACTACAACCACAAGGTGATCAAGGTCTTCAACAAGTTCAACAAGGTCTTCAACAAGGTCTTCAACAAAGCCTTCAACATAGTCAAGGTCATCTTGGTCATCATAATTTGACCTCACAAAACCTTACCACTCAAAGTCTTGGTCCACAATCTGGCTTGGATTTGTCGGGTTTGGATGATAATGATGCTGTCTATCAAGATTTGAGAGGTCTTCAAGATCCAAATGTCGGTCATCAATATCCATCTCCTAATCATTTCGAAAGAAATAATGGTCATCGACAAATGCATGTACAGCCTGCAGATCCGCATACCCCGCAACAACATGGGAATGGTCAATTTGGTATGTTGACTGCAGGTCCCCCAATTCAGCATAATTCTATCGGTCGCTTGCAGCAACAAGATGATGATATATTTGGTACCCCTGATGGATCGGATCAGAAGAGTAATGGTCATCTTACTACAAAGATTGTTCCCAATCCTCCTAATTTGGAAGCATGGCGTGAGAAGTTATTCAATGTTGATGAGATGATCACTTTGAGTGAGGAAGAGTAAGTGGTCTGATAATTATTTAAAGTGAGCGCATAACTAATGAAACGGAAAACAGATTCGAGACATACTTCCCTCATGTCGACAATGTTTATTCCCATCGATCTACCCAAAAATACAAGCGGAAGCCATTTGTATCTCATTACTGGGACTGTCGACTCAAGGGACGTCCACCGGGAACACCCAAGTCGGATGATCCAAATAAGAAGAAGCGCAAGCGTACTGCAAGAGAGAGGGATTTGTGCGATGTCAAGATTAAGATAACAGAGTACTTTCCGGGAGCTATGTTACGAGCAGACTTTGCGCCAGATGGTGCCCCACCTGCGGATCCTTCTCAAGCAAATAACTTCTTTGCAAATGGACCAGGGGCACATCAACAAAATCAATTCAATATTCCCATGATTAATGCAAATATTCCTCCAAATCATCCTGGCGCAACAGGTCAACGATACTATACTATTCAACGTGTTAATGGTAATGGTGGTAATGGAAAAGGTGATGGTGTTGCTGGTCCTCATAAGCATGGCTTGGAAGAAAGTGATCGTGTCAAGAAGAATAGCATCATTCGATACATGCAAAAGAGAGATAAGGAAGAGAAAAAGACTCAGGTAAGGATCTTTTTTGTTCCGGTCCGCAATCAATATTTTTTCCCTTTTACTCTTTGGTTAGCGATTGCCCAGATATATACTTCATTTAAAGGAACCGAGGCGGGCGAGGTTGCGCAGAAGTTATTCTGGTGTTTTTTTTTTCTCCGTCAGATCCCAACTAGCTTTGGGATCATCTCTCGCACAACTTTCTTGAATTCCTGCAATTTCTTCACCTGTTATCGATCAGTTTCCAAACTCAAGAATACAATTGCATCATAATGCAGGAGCAGTCTTGTGACATAGCGTCACTTATTGACGTCGTTTCTCTGGGCGTCTTTTGACCTTCAAATACGAGTGAACTCAAAAAATATTTAAATTTATGGAACAATTTATCAACAAGAATTAAAACTGACAGCATGGAGCAACAGAAGACTTACCACAAGAAGGCAACCGGACTGGCTTTGATGACCGTCAAGAAGCATTCCAAAGAGAATGACTTGAAATTGTTCGGAAGCTGTTTCTGGTAAGTTGTTTACCGGACACCGAATTGAGGCGCTACACTCAACTGACTTAATTTTTCCAGTCCTTATGTTCAACGTGTTTGGATTGCTTTGGAAGTCAAGGGCTTACAATACCAATACATTGAAGTTGATCCGTACAAAAAGCCACAATCTCTCCTCGAAGTCAATCCAAGAGGTTTGGTTCCTGCTATCCGTCATGGTGACTGGGGATGTGGTGAAAGCACGGTTTTGATGGAATATGTAAGCTTTTATCTTCTGCTGGATGTGCGCATATGGATTGACTAATTATATATAGCTTGAGGACCTTCAAGTTGGTGTTCCTTTGTTTGTTCACCCAAATCCTCAAATTAAGGCACATTGCCGACTCTGGGCTGATCATGTAAGTTTTACAATTATTGAATTGCATAACTCAACCTGCTAATGAGATCGATTAGGTTAATCGTAATATTGTTCCCACCTTCTATAAACTTTTACAAGCCCAAGAATTTCCCCAACAAGTCGAATACACCAAAAAACTCCGCGAAGAAATTGGCAAAATCGTTGAAGCATGCGACCCACAAGGTCCTTTCTTCCTTGGGCCAGCTATCTCTTTCACCGATATCATGTTCGCACCATGGATGCTTCGTTGTAGTCGAGTCCTCAAGCATTACCGTGGTTGGGCTGATCCACCGCCTGGTTCTCGCTGGGCAAGATGGTTCGATGCGGTTGAGAATCATGAGGCGGTTAAGAATACTACTAGCTCGGATGATTTGTATATTGATTCTTATGAAAGATATGCTCAGAATAGACCGAATACTAGTATGCTTGCTGATGCGATTAATGGTGGGTGGCATTTGCCTTAGGTGGTGGTGGAGAATTTAGGGTTTGATTGAATATTCTTACTTTTACTTTTTGATTTGCTAAGACGTGTTTGATATATATTTTTATGGTTAAATGTATACATGTATGAAGGAAGGAGGAAGGAAAGGGAATACAGTACATGGCATCAAAAATAACTAAGATTCTATCTAAATATCCATGGATGGAGTTTGTCGTTTTGTGGGTGCATTTCAACTTGGATTTATTTTTACTTTATCGAGCATGATTCTTTTGTTTTATTCACTTGGAGGGGAGGGGGTCACAATACCAGGGATGTGGAAATTTTTCTTCTTGTTGTCTTTTTTTTAGGGAGGAGGAGTGCGAGAATGTGGGGTATATGGAGGATATGGAGGATATGTATGTGGAGTGATTGGAGGTAGAGGGATTTGGGGAGGATAATGGGGGTTGATGGTTTTGTGATTCTGAAGGGGAGAAGGGAGGATGTTTTGGGATGTGGATTGTGGACTTGGATGTGGATTGTGGTGGGGATTCTATGATGGTTGAGGATGATGGTTTAGAGTTGAGATGATATTTGAGGCATGCGAATGCTAATGCGAAGAATTGAGATATGATATGAAGAAATGAAAAAATGAAAAAAATGAAAAAACAATGTATTAAATTTGTGTTGAATATGGCTGGGAGTGTGAGTGTGGGTGTTCCAAATCCTACTAAATCTTTATATGATGTGACGAGATGTGATGTGATGGTGTGGCAGAATGATATATAGAGATGCAGATGCGCTTTGGAGCTCGGGGTTATGGAATAAGTAAGGGGAAGGCCATGATGGGGAAAAAGTGAGGGAGATGGATTAACGGGAAGTTAGTTGATTGGTAAGTGAATACCATAGCACTTTGGGGTTGACTTTGCTTTGTTGGTTTAGTGTTGGTATTGGTATTGGGAATTGGTGGAAAGGAAGGGAGGGGTGTATATACTGCTAAAGGTGATTTTGAATATGATTGTAAATGGGAAGGTGAATAGAGAGGGGTATGTGGAGTGGCACACTGGTGTAGAGATAGAGATATAAAAGAATGGCTTTACGTGGGGTTCGAGAAAGCTGCAAATTTCTCGAAGAAAATGGCCCAACAACGTATGGTGTGCGGGTGTTTGGGATTGGATCGTGGGGTGGGGTGGTATATAGAGG
>JWJB01000341.1:0-29498 GCA_000812895.1 Rutstroemia sydowiana | reverse complement strand
CTCCTCGCTCCAATCGCACAAGCTACCACCAACCCCCCAACAAAGATCTGCGTCTTCTGCGGTGCCTCCCCCGGCCTCTCTCCCGCACACATGTCCATGGCACGCACCCTCGCTCAAACCATGCATGCGCATAACATATCCCTCGTCTACGGCGGCGGAACCGTCGGACTAATGGGAGAAGTAGCTCGCACCCTCGTCTCACTCAGTGGTCCGGAATCAGTCCATGGAATTATCCCCGCGCCGTTAGTGAAATACGAGAGGGGACCTGAGAGTGAGGGCATTGCTGAACATGCTGTTGGGAAAGAAAATACGGATGGGAATACAAAGGGGGATAATTCTGGACTGCCGGAATATAAAATCTACGGAAGAACAACAGTAGTAAAAGATATGCACACACGCAAATCAATGATGGCGCAAGAAGTGATAGCCGGAGGACCGGGAAGCGGATTCATTGCTTTGAGTGGGGGGTATGGAACATTAGAGGAACTGATGGAGGTAGTTACGTGGAATCAATTGGGGATACATAATAGGGGAATAGTGGTATTGAATGTAGAAGGGTATTGGGATGGATTGATGGGATGGATAAAGGGAAGTGTAGAAGCTGGGTTTGTGGGAAAGGGAAGTAGGAATATTATTGTGGATGTGAAGGATGCGGAGAGTGCGGTGAAGGCTTTGAGGGATTATCAGATTAGTGAGGGGAGGTTTAAGTTGGAGTGGGGGAATGAGTGAGGCAATGAGGGAATCATATATAAATAGGAAGGGAGGCGGAAATTGGCAGGTAGTTTTGGAGGAGCATACCCATTTGCATTGCATTAGAATAGGCGAGGCATATAGAACCTTAGAGCATACCATAATATCTCTTCTCATAATCATGACTATGATTTACTCGATGCCACTATATAGTATGAAGTAGCGTGGACCCTTCGTGCGAGATGGATGACTCATGACCTAGATCCATGATTTACTTGGTAGCGTAAACTATGTAGCGTCTCTTCATTTCTGCCACTGCCACAGCAAGTATGGGCACATTAAAACATATCTATTTGCAATAGAAGTCATCGAATAGTCTGCTATTGCTTTCCCAACTCATCTGATATTTTATCATAGGTAGTTGTACAAATCTTAGCTGCCCTGCCATCCCCTCCAAGCCAACCATCACAGAGCTTATTTATTGATCAACCTCCATAGTATCCGCAGCCGCCTCCTCTGCACCCTCTGCACCCTCCGCCACCAAATCAACCCACTGCTTAACCTCCTGCCCATCAAACAACTTAAAAGCTTGAACGGCCTTCTCCCCCGGTCCCTTAATACCCACAACACCCACACTTGTATTTTCCACCGTCAACTCCTTATCCTGCGCCAAACTCTCCTTCAACGCCCTCAACCCATGAGCCACCAATTCCTCCTTCCCACAGTCTGCAAACTTATCCAGATTCCTCTCCAAATACGTTCGTGCCATTTGACTCCTCGCTCCAATCGCACAAGCCACCATTTCCTGTGTCATACCCGATGGCTGGAACTCGAAAAGATGCGGGCCCAATTCATCGACTCCTGCAACGAGAAGTCCAACTCCATAGGGTCGACGTCCATAATGTTGAGTGTTGGTTTGGGCGCGGTCACCGATAGAGGCGACAACCCGATCGACAGGAAGAGCTCGATCGTATGTTAACCGGGAGGAGAGACATTGATTTTTCATGAAGTTTGAGAGAACGCGAGCGTCAGAGGCGAGACCGGCGAGAGCAACACCGAGATGTTCATCGATGGCGATTACTTTTTTCTGGTAGGATGAGAGTTCTTCTGCATTTCTCTTTTGCTAATATTAGCTACTGCATGGTCGGTCTGCAATGCAAATAAAATCATGATGTGCGGGGTTGTGGTAAGGTGTAAGATGGATGAATGGAGGGATGTAAAGTTGGAAATATCATAACCATACCTTTACAGCTACAAGAACAGCATGTGTCTTGCTTACTATTCCTACCACCACACTTCCCTGCTTTACAGCTTCCGAAGCATATTCGACTTGGAAGATTCGACCTTGTGGAGAGCTATTTGGAAAAGGTACCAGGTAATTAGCTTCATGATTTCATCACATACTTTCTCTCACACTCAGTTACCCTCGCAAGGCCAGAATTGAATAAACTTACAAAGTAACAGAATCGTTATCGTAATTGTTCCTGAACATCTTGAACCGAGAGAAAGCTGTAGTAAAATTGAATGGGTATCTTCAGAGAAAAAACACAACAAACAAAAGTGGTGGTGGTGAGGTTGAGAGGGGTTTAAGGAATTGAGTAAATGGTATATTATTTGACTTCTTGAGGCAGACACGCTGATGAAGCTCATAGCGGGCTTCTCTATTATTGCCTGTTGTACGGGATTATTTAAGGTTGAGCTTTGAGATATAAATACAGGGGTCATAATTGGTTATAAGCTTAATTCTATAAAATTAAAGCTTCTGATTTGTTGAAATTAGTAGTTTGTAGCAAGATTATTCCATTTTGAGAATATTTACAGAATCAATTGAAATTTACTAAGGTAGGTACAAATATAAATAAAACAAGGCTACCAGCTACCTTAATGCGCCGGTGCACAGCTCCAAGTCAAAGTCAAACTTGCGGGCAACGTCAGCACCTACTGGTACAAGTACCTACTCTACTACTGTACTCACAAACCAGCCCAGCCCGTTCGTTCCATAATAACAAATTAATCGAAGCTCTTACTCTCTAACCTTCCATTTCCTCCCTCCTTCATTACAACTACAACAACCAACAACATTATAACATCCACCATACCTCAAAATTGTTAATACCATTTCAATTCAATACCATCCATTCATCTTTACGATTCGCACGATTAATTGCGCTGCGCGTACCTATATACAAATTTTGCGACGACGGTTAAGCAATCTATTCAATTCGAGAAATACGAACGAACTACTTAAGCACACACATATCTTCTCTCAAAACTCGAAACAATCTACCATAAAATTCATTCAACGTGTATCTACAAAACTTCTTCAATATGGCCGCCGGCCTCAAAACTATCATCTCCCTCTCCTTCGTAAGTTATATTCATTATCTCCTATTTCCAGTCATCCAACAATCCACTTCCCATTTTCTCCAACCATCCATCGATCATTCATTTGGCACCTCAACTAACTTCCCCTTCCACCATCACAGGTCCTCGCCCTCGGATTCCTCCTCATAATCCTAAGCTGCGCCCTCTTCCACCAATATCTCCCCCTCCTCGTCGTCTTCACCTTCATCCTAGCCCCACTCCCCAACTGGATCGCATCGCGCTGTTCCTCACCCGATGATTTCGGAGAATCCTCTTCTTCTGGCGTATTAGATTTCGGGAGATTCTGTACAGGCTTTCTTTGCATGATGGGAATTGCTTTGCCGGCTGTGTTGGCTCATAGTAATATTATTAGAGTGCCGGCTATGATTATGAGTATTATTGGGGGTATTTTGATTTATGGAACGATTATTACTTTTGGGATGTTTTTTCAGGAGGAGAGTGAGTTCTAATAAGGGGAGGGTGGATGTTGGTAGTGGTTGGTGGGGGCAGAGGGGAGTTGATGGATAAAGAGAGGTGATGGAGATGCACATTGGGTAGTGGGAAGGAAGGGAGGAGGGCTAAGGAGTGCTGGAGGGTGGATAGTCGAAGATGAGATGCGATGCGAGGGGCTGAAGAAACATACATCGGATTCTTGGAACATGTAGGATTGGTAGAATGAATACTATGATAATGAGAGGTTATAGAAGGAAAGCGGCATCATGGGTCACAATGTACAATTCAACAATTTAACATCAGGTTATCACATCACATGGAATCATTGCGCATTATCACCAATAGCACCATCCGTGAGTACTTTCTATTTATTCTATTTGAAATCCGAAGGAAAGGTATCTCCTACGACTGAAGATCTCGAGTTCATGAGTGATATTCTAGATCAGTAGAAAGGAACGTAAGGTTCAAGAATTTGGTTTTGTATTAGTGAATATAAAAATGTAAAGTTACCTCCATCAGCATTCTAAAAGGAGCTTCTAATCTTTAGGACCCAAGTTATGCGACTGTTTCTTTCATTTCATCTCTACCATCATCAATATCGACAGACATCGTCCCAAGACATTCCCAATGTTTCTTTACCTACCCACCTACCTACTGTTATATATAAAAGCCACACCATACATTCATTCTCATCCAAAACAAAATCTTACCCAATTCAATACAGGTAACTAACTCCATAATTCCCTATATATTACATATCTCACCGAATTGCATTTCGTACCTTATTAAGTACCAGGAATCATAAACCCCAATTCAAATCTTCGAATCCCATGCATCTCCAACTCCAAATCCATCTCCAACTCCAACTAAAATACTCAAAAATCTGAATATCATCTTCCTCATATCCCCATCCCCAATCCTCTCCTCCTCTCTCACCACGAACTTGGTGCGAAGCAAGTCCCCCAAGAGTCTCAACAATATTCTAATTCAAAAGTCCGATGCATGCGAGGCATGAGGAACTGGAATCGGAAAAAGCAGAGGTACAACGAATTCAAATGCATGGAATTGAGATGTGATGATGTATAATTTGGAATATCTTCATCGTAATGTTCATCACGTTCATACCGTCATATCCATCCTATCCTTTTAGAGCATACTGGTGCATTTTACTTCCATATATTTCCTTTCTATCCCTACATATTCTTCAGACATATCTTCAGTACAGTGCTTTACTTTACAATCTACAAATATCACAATCAAGAGCACAACACACCACATGCCGGTATACCTAAGTAACCGTCCCCTCCTCTCCCTTCCCCTCCCCTCTTCTCCAAGAAACATAATTCTCACACCCAGAAGGATATCAGGTGCGTACAGTACATATATACCACCAAGACATCAATCGTCAGCTGGTACTTTCCATCCATCTATTCCATCCTATCCATCACAAAAGTCAATTCACTCATCCATCACCCCATCACACCAAGAGCTGTATTTAAAAAATCCATTCTATCTATCATCTCATCTCATCTATCCTACTATCCATCCTATTGTATTGTTGAACATAAATCTCCTCAAATCCTCGCGGATATCAGTTTCTTCTTCTTTTTCTATCTATGATAATATGTAATGTAATGTAACGTGTCGAGATTTTTCTTTTCAAACACTCCCATTGCCAGCCATGCCATACCGAAAAAAGCGCCAACCAACCCAAATCAATTCAATCAATCAGTCATAAATCATTAAAAGCCATTACCATCCATCCATTAACATCCAACTCAATATGTAAGAATACGTTGAAGTATTATCCTCCCAAACAATCAAATCAGGAGGTACGTTTCCTTTCGTTCCAATGCAAATCAAAATGAAAACGAATATGAAAATGCAAGTGTATCCATCAGATCAGGTTTTAAATCCAATCCGATCCATGATAAGAAACAGAAAGAAAAGCAAGAAAATCTCCCGCACTTCCTTCGAGAAAACAAAATCTATGTAGTTGAAAAAACGGGGGAATCTTGAAAAACTTCGAGCACTCAAACTCTTAACTCCCCATTCCATGCCATGTTCTCCCCTTTTCATGATGCGTAAATCAAATCTCTAATCTGATCCGACTTGTGACTTGCGTCTTTCAGCATCTCTATTCTGTGAATGAACGGAAAATGCAAAGTGTGTATCCACCTCTCCTCCTCCCTCATCAAGCAAAAATCGTAAAGCTTAATGAAAGATCCCAAGTGTTCCATTCAACTTAGTCAACATCTCTTCCCTCTCCCCAACCGGTGTACTCAAAGCAGTAACCGCTCCCCCAGCACCAATATGCCACTTCTCTGTCTCCCGTTCCTCTTCTTCAATAAATCCATCTTCGTCATCCCAGCGGTACATGCATCGAATGGTAACACTGAAGTCACCTCGTCCTCCAACATCCATATACCCAACCACGCCGGAATACATGGAGCGAGATTTGTGATGTTCGATATCTTGTAAGAGTTCGCAGCTTCGCTTCTTGGGGGCGCCGGTCATGGATCCGGGTGGAAGGGATGCAGCGAGGATGTCCAAGCCGGTGTACTTGCTTTTCTTGTCCTCTTTCAAAGATAGGGACGATAATTGTGCGGATAGATCCTCTGGGATGGCCTTCGGAAAAGTACCCTCAACTACGGAAACCATTTGAAAGACAGAAGCGTATTCTTCGACAACCATAAGTCGAGGTACAGATACATTTCCGGAACCGCATACCCCGTGTAAGTCGTGTCGAACAAGATCAACAATCATAAGATTTTCTGCCTTTTCCTTTGGATCATTGAGAAGTGGGATAGCGTCTTCCAGTTTGGAAATTTCTTCTGTCTTGCGAACGGTACCTTTCATAGGTCGAAGAGAACACTTTCCTTCACGATTGTTCCATTTGAGAAATTGTTCCGGGGAGCTCGATACCAAAGTCACAGAGCCGAGTCGAACGTAAGAAGAAAATGGGGCAGGTTGTCGTGCGCGAAGGTTCTTGTACAGAGACCAAGCACCTTTTGCAGGGGCTGGCTTGGGTGTCTTATTGTACAGGAGGATGGATTCCGTGGAATTGTGGGTGGTCGTATGAGGAGGATCGCTTCGAAGGCGAGTAACAGTAGTTTGATCAGTCAAGCATAGCTCGTAAGAATCACCACTGGAAATCTTGTCTTGACAACGACGTACTTTGGATTCGTAGGAGTCGGCTGTAGGTTGAGTAATGGTCATTGAGAATTTTGATACGGGGCTGCGAACGGGTGACCAAGCGCGTTTTTCTCTGCGAGATACCTTGATGCGATCGCAGGGTAATATTAGTTCACCTGGTCGTAGAGGTGTATGTCGAGAGTTTTTTGGAGGAGTCTTGGGTTGAGACAACTTTTCGAGTTTGGGGGCAACAGCTTCCATCCATGACGAGTCGCTTTGAGTATCTCCAGGGCTTGCCAATTGTTGAAGGTAAACAAGATTCTTCAAATGATCGACAACAAGACTTCGAGTAACCCATGCGAAACAAAGATCAGGGCGATTCTTGTCAATGTTTGACCGGTCCACTCTCACATCGATAGCCTCCAAGCCCAACTCATAAGTCGTGTATCCCATGAAGCCTCCCCAGAATGGAGACTCATCATTCCCTTCTGTAACTTGAGCATTCTCCAAATGATGTGCCAGCAAGGACCAAACTCCACCGCAAGATTTGATGTCGACTTCCTCATTACCATTCAGGTATTCGCCAGCTCCAAGAGCAGGAATCTTGGTTACATAATCGTCGCCGGCGCGATATTCGAACTTCAAGCAGTCATCAATGTCCAAGCCAATGATACTGTATCTACCCTTTACATCTGCAGATCCAGCGAAGGTTTCGTTTGCATTTGTAGATTCCAAAAGAATGTGATCTCTTCCCATGTCCTGTATAGCTTCCACAATATCGGGTACCGAAACGCCATCTGGTAAATCAATTGTCCGAGACAAACACATATTTCGAGGTTTCATGGTACCAGTAGGATCGATTGAACATTCGCTAGCCGGAGAAATAGGCATGGTTTGTAAAGCTTCGAATTGTTGGAGTAAGCTCACTCGTGTGGCAGATTGACCGTGCATATCGTCGACGTTGTAATTGATTTCGGATTTTCTTTCCGTTTTATTCCAAAGTTGTGCCAATTTGAACCAGTTTATAAAGATTTGTTTGTTAGTATCACTCGTGCAGACCGACTCAGGGTGATATTGCAAGGCCCAGAAGGGCTTTGTCGCGTGTCGTACACCGACCAAAACTCTGCTGTCTTTCACACCGCAACTTCGGGCCCAGTCAGCCTCAAGATCTGCACATTCAACCCAAGCCAATGGTACCAAATCAGGAGACGATTCTGTTGTATGCCAACGTGAGGTGTTCCAATCTTCGTCTAGAATATTTTCCTGTCCAATATCCACACATAAACTGTGATAAAGTGTAGCTGTGATCTCACCAACTCCATAAAATATTCCTTTTTTTGTCGTAGAATTAATTGATCCAACAGTTTTTTCTCCTTCTCCTGCAGTATCATCATCCATAGAATCCACATGATTTATATCCACATTCGCATTCAGATCCATACTCTTCTTACCTTCTTTTATACCTTCTAAACCTCCTCCTCCTCCTCCTGCATGTATAACTCTTCTAATCATTCCATGTTGTGGTCCATTTAATCTTTTAATTTGGCCCCCAAATTCCAGGCACAAGCTTTGAAATCCCAAACAAATTCCCAAGACAGGTAACATCTGTTCATCGGCGAGGCTCCAAATTTTCTTTATAATACCAACATCATTATCATTTTCCGGATGACCAGGTCCAGGTCCACAAACAACGGCAACATAATGTTTCAATTCTTCGTAGAGAGCTTCATCGGAATTTGATAATATAGGATCATCGATTTTAATAGTTCGTACAGAGGCGGTGAGAGTCGTTTCAAGTAAAGAAATGATATTATTCGAAAAAGAATCATATGCATCAATAAAGAGAATTAGAGGTTTCTGAATCAGCATTGTAACTGGGAGTGAGTGGGCAGTTTTTGTGGTTGGATATTTCTCTTTTTCTTTTTTCTTTTTCCCCGCCACAACAAGTAAATTGACGACGAGGATATGATAGAGAGAGAGAGAGGATGGGGGTGGCAACAACGAGTTGGATTTGAAAACTTCTTTTTTTTTTGTATGTATATAATTGATATCCTTGATATTTTCCCTAATTGGGAATAAATATAAGAATATAAAAAAGAAATACGAGTAATATAAAAAAAAGACAAAGAAAGAAGAGGAGGGGGGAAGAAATAGGGTAGAGTAGGGGGAGAGAAAGACAAGGAGAGATAAAAAGTTTAGTTTCCGGGCTTGAGAAAAAAAAAAAGGTTCAAGCGGTGTGTTTTCAATTCCGGTACTATTCCGAATTTACCGCCTGGCAATATTTAATTTTTTATGATTTTTATAAGTTTAGCGTTATCTACTTATCGGATTAGGGTAGATATTCAGGGGTTTTAATTAACAACGTGGGTTTCGGTTCGGGCTCCGTGGGTAGATGGGGGATGGGGATGGATTATGGGCTTCTATCGTATGGTTAAGGCTGATGGAAGGAAATAGGTAGGAAAAGAAAACATGGATAAAAAAATACTTATTAGAATCCTTGTGGTAAATAATACTTAAAATGTTTATCATAAATAAATGTAGATTTATTTTATGTAATTATGAATATCATCATATTTTATCAAATCATCCAACTTTTATATATCACATACCAACTTGTTTTCCATAATAAGCTTACTCTCTTCTCTAACTACATAGGTCTTGATGTCCCAGTTCCATTTGATAGCTATAGGTAAATACTTGGGTACATCATATAAAATCTGATGATACTTCAAGTCTAAGTTCTTACCTCACTCGTATGTATTACTAAAGTTAGTAATATCAACTGTCATTAAAGAGAAGAGCCTCAATATCAAATGATCAAAGAAGTCAGAAACTTATACGAAGTATTGATGAAGGTATATTGTACTGACTGTATTTACAAATCTCTATACAATATCATCTGTTTTCCTTTCATTCATACACGGTCCTCAATTTTGGCCCCGACATCAATATTCTGCGTATACTCGGTGAGAAAGTTAATTCTTACAACTTCCCTGCTATACCTACCTATCTACATATCCACGTATTTTCATAGTTGTCCTCACAGATTTTTATTTATCCTTGAGATTTTTTGACATTTCCTTATTTGGTTCGAAGCGTAGGTAGGACTTGGAAGCTGGTCATGATTGATTGGTGTATGGTATGCTGGGCTATTTGTTACCTACCCAACAGATGTGTGTTGCAAACCGGTGACTCTACTTGGGTACTTGGAGAGGAGTTCAATAAGGATTGAACTGTACTATTTGATAGAAAGCATTCGTATCTCTCTTAATTATTATCTTGCAATCTCGATGACAGCTCACCTAATATGAGGCATTTCCAAATCCTACTTACATTCTCCTCTTACCTTCTACTCTTACGCCCCCAACATGATTTCCCAA
Organism: Rutstroemia sydowiana; assembly: GCA_000812895.1. Lineage (NCBI taxonomy): Eukaryota > Fungi > Ascomycota > Leotiomycetes > Helotiales > Rutstroemiaceae > Rutstroemia > Rutstroemia sydowiana. The sequence continues at coordinate 19,476 of JWJB01000341.1, read as the reverse complement.
CATACCACTGATATTCCAATCCACCACATCAAATTCCAATCCACCTTCCTTGGCCAAAAAAGATAAAGTCCTACCAAGTAATATCTCATTGCATTGCATCCGCTGCCATCCGGTGAACTAATTCGGATCACGGAAGCCGATGTCATACTTCTACACCAATTACAATCAATCAATGCACATTCCAAAACTTCCATACATATCATATCAAATATCTATCCGGGGATACAAACTCGTATCAACCTACAAATAATCTACCAATATAAATGACCAACTACCGAGACCCGAGTAGTAATCCTACCAATCCAACTCTTCCAAGCTTGGCATTAACAAGAAGGAAAGAAAGGAAGAATGAAACAAAATCAACGGACTGTAAACGAAGGGCTAGACCAAACGACAAAAAGGCACAGACCTGCGCCGCTATCACCAACTATTGGGGAACTGCCATCGGAAAGAGAGTGTGGACAGTGGAATGAATGAATTAATCAAGGCTGAGACAGCAAGAATAGAACGCTGCTTCGTAGAACTGATGCCTTAGACACATGTATGAATTTGTCAGGGAAAGTATCCCGCCTATTAAGATATCACTTCTACCCCCGCATTCCCCTCCCCAGTAGGTATGGTACAACTATTCAAATGAACCTATTTCACAAGAAGAAAAGTACCCCATGAAGAAAAGAAGTAATGTAGCTGTAAGACCATGCCAATCCATTGGGAATCATTATACATCTTGCGAAGACGATCGCTAATTTGAAAAATAACTCCTCCAATATGACAACGATTACAACGCCATCCGCCCATATCATATCATATCATATCCCATTTTTACTCAATTAAATCCACCGACAATCATCATACAGTATTGAGAATATTTAGAAAAATCTCCACCAGATGAAAAAGATGATCATGAAACCCAACGCTCCAAAAGGTCCATATTGCTTCAACATCAATTCCCAATTAATTCTAACAGCCGCCTTCCGATACTTTCTACTGTCTTCCCTCAACCTGCTACTAACCTCACCCATGCGTTCCAAATTATCTCCTCGGTATAATAGATCCTCGATATTCTTGGTCATGACTTTAGTGACATCTCGGAGCTCATCATTCAACTTGTCCAGGTTTTGAGTGGCACGAGCATCGGAATAGGTAGATTTTGTTCTCGAAATAAATGTATCGAATTCCATGAATCCGTATGGACGTTGAGCGGGTGAATGGATTTGAGAGGCGGGATATGTGGTCTGGAATTCTTTGGCAATGTCGGAGAGGTAGATGAAAGCGAGTTTTCGTGGATATGAGCGTTCACAGATACAGAGAAAGACGATGTCGTTATCGATTTTGTAACTGTAGGAAATTGAGGGTTAGTACGGCAGCAATCATGATCTGAAGGCTTGAAAGAAAGGAAAGCTTCTATAAAAAAATGAATGTAGGCAGCCAGGATTCAAGTGGAACAAGACATTACTGATAGAATAGCATGTTCCACGAGCTCTGCAGATGATGGAACTTGCCAGTCAAGAAGTTCGAAACCGTTCCGGCTAGCAACACTTCCCCTTGCTTCGCTTGAAGAATTGCTTGTGATTGCATGTACTCCATGTATCTCCGTACCTCCCTGTACCTGCATCAAAGACCTTTTGGCAACCCAATGTTTCTGGTCCCAACAAAGAAGAAACCAAACCCCTCAAGCTGGATCCAAATAAGATGTGTATAACCTACTTCAAAGTATATCTCCCACTGTCAAGCGTGCACTCCGGTTCCGAATTTCGATCAATCTTTCGTAAAACCCCCTTCACATTTGACTTGATTTCGGCTAGGGCTGTCTCGGTCTGTGGTATTTTCATTAGGCTCGAAGCTAAGAAGGAGAGGGGAATGGCTTGCATACCTGTTCATCATCGACTGAAGCGCATAACATAAGACCTAGGGAAAGAATTAGCTGAAGCTCTCAAAGGTTCACACATAGGATCTTACCATCCAACCTGGCAATTTGTGTAGACTTGATCATTATGAACAATTTTGGCGTAAGCTCCTTTTTCTGTAACTTGATTTGTTCTCGTTCCTTTGAAAGTGTGACGTAGTTGTGCTGGTATCCTCGTCGCAGATAATGAATATGAATTTTTGGTCACCCTAATATGATTGTAATATGGTTGAAATAAGAGAGTATGAAAAGGTTGTCGAGTTCTTGTTCTTATTTGTCTTGAATAAATGGCAAAGAAATTCAGAAAGCTGTTCATATCTATAACTATCAAAGCTATTGAAATCTATAGATAGATCCTTGTTCGGAGGAATATATGATCCGGATCCGAGGAGTAAAATCCACCATCTAACTTGAAGCCTGCTAACCTCCGATCCTCCGACCATCTTATCATTCCAACTCTATCAAAGAAACCAGCAATAATAAACGAGGCTATCACCATATTCTTTTATTATTTCTTTGTCTGGTCAACGACAACAAGGCTGTAGAAATTTAAAATCATATTCAATTTAATATTTTCTTTAGATTTAGTCCTTATCTAGTAAGTTTTCTTCCTTCATACTTCTTATAATTTCAACTTTCCCTCCCTCCCACATTCAAGAACCAGAAGAAATATGGCAGTTTTTTATTAAAAAGCTCCTTGAGAGAGTACGTACTTCCATGAAGTAAAAATTCTCTTCTTTTCTTCATTTCAAAATACAAAATCTTCTTTAATATCATACCCTCGTTACTTGTAGAACTACCTAGTATCTACCTATCTACTTCCTTTCAAAAGAAATTTCCAATTCATTTCATTCTACCTAATTTACCTCTTCTCTTCCACCTCTTTACTTTCTACCCTTTATATCTCAGTTTCATAATATCCAGAACAATCTTTTCAGCATCAATCTTCTTTAATCATGGACACTATTAATGCAGATGCGCCAGCAGCACCTCCAAGCTCCCCGGTTCTTGCAGCTGCCTCAATCTCGCATTCACCTATTCAAGCAAAAACTACACAGCAATTGCAAACTTCTTCTGCCACCTCTGCTCCGATTCCTATGGCCAGACCTGCTACTGCAGCTCATAATAATGCAATTGGTGCTGATATCATCGATGCATTTGATACTCCTCTTCGCACTGTAAGTTTTCAGACTTCTATTTAAAACCCTCAAATTACCAATCTTCAATTCACCCCTCCCTCCTTCTTTCTTTTCCCCTTCCTTCCCCTGCGCCTCTTCATTCATAATATCATCACGTGAAATAATATTCACCTCATCCTTCTCCAATTTCAAATATTCAACAACTAACATTTCCAAAGATGAGACCTGCAATCAGCAACTCAACCCGTCACCCAACCAACGCTCCTCTCATTGGCCATTACGGTCTCTCTTCTTGCTCTCAGAAGACCTACATTCCCACTCCTTACAATTCTCCATTCGTTTCTCCAATTGGTTCTCCCGCCAAGGCTTCAATCGTTCGTCTTCGTGGAGGTGGTCCTAAGAAGCGTCGTGGAGGTGCTACTGGTGGGGCTCGCAAGAAGGGTAGAGCTAGTAAATTCGATGATGTTGAGGTTTTGCTTTCGGATCCAAAGTCACCTATTTTCAAGGAAGATGCAAATATCAAGGTATGAATTTTGGTAGTCTCTTTGCTTCCCTATTCTTTCATTGATTGTTGATCTATCACGAATTCTACATTATTCCCAGTCCTATTCCTATTCCTTCCCGGATGTTCTTGTAATCCCTCTGATCACCTTATTCTTGAGATTTCTAGCACACTAACAAATACATCAGGGAATCCTCTTGCACGAGCAGACCAAACAAGTCATGAAAGCCGACGGAGCTTTCTATGCAATTGAGCATATGGAAAGCGACGAATTGACTACAACGGCAGCAGCATTCAAGGAAGATGGTGCATGTGGTCGATTGGATGTAGAGTGGATGAGACAAGCTATCGAGGCCAGTAAGGAGAGAGTTAACGGAGAATTCGATGAATATCTTGAGAAGCAATTCGAGGAGCATTGGGAGGAGGAAGGAGAAGAGCTCAGTGATAATTGAGTCATTGTGATGGATGTTGGTTTGGTGGGAAGGAGGTGAAATGAAGAAACGCATGGTTCATTTAGTGTCAAGGGCCAGAACGGAAGAAAAGCAAGCGGAGTTTAATTGTTAGGGGTGTCAGGAAGGAGAGGAGATTAATCTGGGAAATATGGCAGCATAGATGGATGGATGTAGGTACTGAAAATTACGGGGAAGAAAAGTCTAATGAAGGGAGGGAAAATAATTGCGAAGATGAAGATGGGTTTCTATTTCATTGTATAGGGAGTTTGGGGAATTGATAATGAGGTTTTTGAGTTTTATGTTAGAGTAGATACCCAAGTAGCGAGCAGTAGGAGAGAGAGCAAGAGAACAGCATGGAGTTTTTTGTTTTATGGATGGATGGGAGGGAATAATAAGCACGAAGGATTAATTAATTAATACAGATACATCTTGTCATTCAAGAAATTTAATTTAATTCTGTTTTTGTGTTGCTGGTGATGCTGGTGGGCCATGATATAAAAAACCTACGTTTTCTACCACCATATCAAAAAATTAAGTTTTTAACAACCCAAAAGTTTATAAAAAATCAAAACCTCAAGTTTTTGATCACTACATTAATAATATAAAAACCCTCAACTTTTTTAATTTGGCTTAGGAAATGATTGAATAAAGAAAATGAAATTGAGAGGGCGAGAAGTGCTGGGTGAAGGAAACTTGGGGTTTTTATGATTTAAGGCGAAGTAATCGTTGGTTTGTGGGAATTATAGATCATTACAGTAGATGTTTGTCTTATTAGTACTCTTATTTTAGGGAGAATTTCGAATATTTGAGATTTGGCATCGCAAACTGTTTTCTCCCGTATGAATGGTTTATTTTTCTTTCTTGGAGTTTTCGTACTCGAATATTTCAGATTCACCACCCGGACATACCTCCGGAGTTTCCAGAATACCAAGGGCAGGTTATTTTGTAGATTATTTACTGAGCATTGAATTTTTCAATGGTGAATGAATGGGCTGATTCGGAGGTTATGAAGTGCATTACGCAGCAATTCCGAGCAGGGCAGAGCAGGGAAGGAGGAAGGTGATGGACGGTGTTGAGAGAGAATATCTAGAACGGAACGTTATTGGGAGGTTGTTTGATATGAGATGTGGAAGGACTGACGATTACAGATTTGATTTTGGAGACGAGGATGATGTGTTGAGGTTGGGTTGTGTCTCGTAACATCCATTTAAGAAATGCCAAGAATACGAGGCGGAGCGGAGAGATCGTACCGTACCAAATAATTTATCGATGCTTCTTTCTTGGATGGCATGGGGAAGTTGATATTGTGATAAATACCTATACTACCGATTTGTAGGCTCTGCAATTCGTCAATTGTCACCGTAGGTATGAAAACCTTCGCCTTCTTTGCACATTGTGAGATACTAGTGTAGTATGTACTGTAGTTCATTCGAATGGTGTATGAAGTATCCGACCTTGCATACGAATGGAAGATGTATCTAACAGGGCCCTTCATGAATTAAATAGATATACGTAGAGAAAGTTGTCGTTCATTCATTACTTACGGTACGCGCCCAATACCAGTCAATATTAATAATAAGTGATACCCTCTTCGCGCATCCGCATTTGTTACCTGTACCATAAATACAGCAAAAAACACTTCCTTACGAAATGGTATCCTCAAAAATTATACGTACGCGCCGACAATACGAATTATCATGTATTGAATATATTCATAAAACTCAACCAAATTTTATTCAATAATTGAATAGAAAAGTGGAACAATTCGAATAAGCTTCTAGCCTTTCCACATACTTCAATATGACGTTTAATTTATTCGAGAAATCAGACCAGGGAAAGGATATTATACTTTGTTTGATATAGATCAAAGTGGGTGCGCTATAGTTCATCCCATTTGTGGAAAAAAATGATTTTACGAGGGATGATGCTGATGGGTGAATTTAGTGGGGGGAAGCTTCAATAATGATGAAACATTTTATACAGTACAAGTAGTTTTAGGGCAGATTACCGAATGCCTGGTCGATTTGAAAATTCACCGGTATACGAATGGATGACTACTCGATACCTAGGCAAGGACTTCAATGGGTGGGTGGTTCGTGGAAAACGAAAGTTAAGTGGATGTTAAGATGGTATTTCGATGAGCAAGGTTTACTACGGTAGGAACTAGTAATGAATTGGCCTTCAAGGAAGCTTTGAGAACGAAGGGTAAAATGCTTCGCGAGTGAAGGCATTCAGAGATGTTCATGGGTATTTAATGGAAAATTGAATGGCATGCATCGCAGGAAGACCCTTTTGGCATGTAAGCTTTTAAACTCCGACCCATCCAAAGATTGGTTGTGCTAGGGGTTGGGAGCGCAATTTTCAAGCCCTTGCGTTTGTTATTCACAATTCGGACGAAGGCAACTTCAAGTGGAGTGACTTTTCAATTGTGCATGGCGCTTGTAGAGGAAAATCAGTCTCTCGTTTGCTTGAAGTGAAGCTCTAAGTTGAGAAGATTTTGAAGCTGGTCTTGGTGTTGGTCAGAAGATATGGATTTCAGTGTCGCCGTTACCCATTAATCAGTACGATATGCCAGACAGAGCATTTAATCTTTCACGGTTCTGGAATGCGAGCTTCACTGATAATTCAAAAAGGTCAGCATGTTTCCGTTGTATGTTTATATGGTTTCAAATCAATTTATAGTCAATTTAACCAGATTGGTGAATATAAAATGGGGTGAGCCCAGTGGTGGGTAAAATGAGAGTGGGTACATTACGGCCTTTTTACCTAGGTGGGTTAATATAAAAATGGATAGCCCCAGTGGATGGTCGCTAAAATGATACTGTAGTGGGCACATCCCGACCTTCTTTCACCCCCGGTAGGACAATCTCCATTCATGAACAAGGACTTGTGCATAGAATATCCTTGGGTTTTCTTACAAGTCTCCATGTCCACTGCTGATTTTTCAACCTGCTATCCCAGCGGTATAGTGGCACAACGGGTTGCAACATGGGAATGAACACCCTCTTCAAATCTATTTATATTGGAAAAGCGTCAAACAGTAATTTTCTTTATGTTCATCCAATTCTATTGGCCGAAAACCTCTAAATTCGTTTCATCTACCAGTGGAGATGAACACCACAATTTGGTAAGGTACCTCTCTGTATATATAGATGGGTAACCCTCAAATATATCCCATTCAACCATTCCATCATCATTCAAACCATCACATTCATTTGAGGCAGGGCCTATTTTCGCATTCTCAAACTTTTACATACCACATTCGTTTTTTGCAAGCCAAATCAATCATTCATTCATCATGTCACTCACTCGTTATACCGCCGCTGCCTTGATGCTCGGAGCATCGTCTGTTGTTGCTGATTCCTGGGGATCTGCCTTCAGTTTAGGTCCAAGTACCGCCACAACGATCGTTGGTACCACAACAACCATTTACCCAGGAAAGATGCAGACTGGTCAGGAAGCTTATCTCTTCGCTTGGTTGGGAATGTCCAACGGCACAGGTGGCTTAATTCAAAGTATCATCGGCTCGTACCCATCGGGAGGCAGTGAATGTTATGGACAAGATGGTGCGGATACCACTTGGTGTATCTCTTCTGAAGTTTACGATGCCGGATACCAATACACTGGTGAATTGACGACAGCCGATGTTGATTATGAGAACGGTATCGCTCTCAACTACACACTCGTCGATCAAGATACCTGGCTCTGGACACAAACTATGTCGGATGCGGTTACCGGCACTCTTCTCTCTAGCTACAACATGTCATTGGGACCTATGCTCGGGTGGGGAACCGCCCTTGAGTGCGATGACTTCACCGACACTGACGGCACGGTTTATGAGTGCACTGGTACTTTCAACCCACAATACTATATCGACAGCACCATCTATTTGTCCGATGCGGATCCAGACTTCATTAACACCATGGGTGTTGGAACCGGGGTTATTAACACTGATATGTTGACTGCTGATGGAGGATTAACCTGGACTATTGCCAACATCACAATTCCCGCCATGGTTTCAGGTGAAGAGTCATCTGATCCAGTCACCGCAAGCTCTGTTGCAACTTCAACTTCAGCTTCATCCACCCACGCTGCTGTAACATCCGCAACATCCGCGGTCGTAGCAGCTGTTACCTCCTCCTCATCCGTTATCCCACTCGAGATTGCTGCCTCATCCGTCGCATCTTCTTCATCTGCAATCGCTACTGCCTCAATCGATCCATTTGAAGTCGCAGCAACGAGCGCAAGCGCCGGCGGTTTCGCCTCTGCAACTGGAGGATTTGCTTCCCCAACTAAGGGATTCGGTGGATCAGGACGACAAGGTGGTGAATCCAAGTTCGGTGGATTCGGTGGATTCGGTCGTCGTGTTTAGGTTTCTATGATGGATGGATAGGCTTTTGATGAGATTTTTGGTGAAGGGTGTTTATATTCTTGTATCTATCTTATTTTGTATATGTAAATTTGAATTCTCAGAAGATTTGAAATCGCGATTCTGTTTTGCATTTAGGTCGATCTTCTTGTGTGCTCTATTCTGTAGTTAATCTTATATTTCTGTCTGTGCCATTGCTTGAAGAGTCTAGAACCCTAGAATTTTAGCTCGGAGCTAATCCAAAGAAAAGAAATCCAAGCTTTTGGCATGGCTGATCTTCCCACTCATCATCCTCATCCCTCGATCTCCTGTTCGCACTATTTCTTCCAGGTTTAGACCTCCCGCCTGAACTTCGTCCATTTCTCGTTGGACGAATATCCAAATCCCCCCCATCCGCAAGGTGGGTGATGGTATGGAATTTGAGGAATGACATGCGGATTAAGAAGACAAGAGAAAGTGTACAGTTCATAGGTGGTGTGAGATTTGAGTAGGGAGATATGGATCAATGCAATGGCGCAATCCGCTGGAATCTATTATTCAGGCAATGTGGCTCACAAATTCGTATTGCAGGATTCAATTTCTATACCGGTGATCCAATAATCAAAAATCATGATTGATACAATAATTGAGTGATATTTCAACACAACCTCGCGAATTTGATGTGATTAATTGTTATGAAATCAAGTCAAATCATTATATGGAACTTGAACATTCTAATCTAGAAATCCGATCTTAAATAGGCCAATACCGGTAATCAAAATATTGTTGACGGTTGAATGCTGTCCTGCGACGATAGAATTATTGCACGACCATGGTGATGTGATGTATTAAAATAAGCTCCGACTTTGTCTTCCCACCCCCTCAAGTTTCAATCACTTCTCACCACTTAAATGCCAGTACTTGTTTCACAATGGGAGAGTTACTTGCGCCCCATAAAACGTTCCTCTTTCTATGCGTGCCCCGCACTCCGCTCCTTTAACCGCCGCCAATACCACATCTTGAATTTTCATGGTAAACTTAACCGAATTGCAATCTCGTCAAAAATCCTTAACCATCAAAATCCACGTTTCGGATAAAGTGTTCATAGAGTATGGTGTGCGCGTTCTTCAATCACCCTTGACCCCTTGTTCATGATTGATCCTAACTTTTAAATGGTGGATATTTTGTTTTATCATATCATGACTTCAACCGCCCACGTCGTCGGTGTTTTTTCTCTTCCTTTTCTCTCACGGTACTTGATTTGTATTTAGGCATTTTTGGACCTCCACTCTCATTTTTCGACCACGTTCGTGTAATCTAGTATTCGCGATTTACATTCTTTTCATTTGAATTTATCATTACTTACTTACATTTTCACATTCTTTAAGTACATACTTCAACAAACACTACTACATCCAAAATGGGGTTCAATAAAAATCAAGTATTGCCGCTGGCGGCTGGCCTGTTCATGGCCTCTGCCTCGGCGCAATCAACCGCTGCTATGTATGGTCAATGTGGTGGATCGGGTTGGACGGGAGCAACGGATTGCGCGGATGGTTCCACGTGTTCATCGGCAAATGCATTTTATTGTGAGTTTTTTATGTAATCGAGTGGAAGGTAATAGCCCATCTAATATAAGACGATCAAGATCAATGTGTTGCGGGAACGGCAACGGGTAGTATAGCTACAACATCCGTGGTTGCAAATCCTACCACGGTCTCGGTATTGGCTGTTTCAACGCCAGCTTCTTCTTCTTCGCAGGTTGTTGTAGCTTCTTCGGCACAATCCGTTGTGGTGCCTTCGGCTGCGTCGTCATCGATTCAAGCCAGTTCTACCTTTTCGACTGCAATTGTAGCAGCGACTTCGAGTTCTTCGATAGCTCAGGTTGTTACTTCTTCCATCCAGTCTTTGGTGGTGGTTCCCACTAGCAGCTCTAGCTCCATTCAATCGGCAGCTGTTTCATCGAGCAGCTCTATTAGCTCTGTTCAGGTTGCTGTTGTTAGCACATCTTCAGTTGCATCCTCCGCATCCACTGTCGCTTCTGCAGCTTCAACCGCAGCTTCCGGAACCAAGTATTTGATGGTCTTGTATGTATTTACACTGAGTGAAATTTGAAATAAATACCAGTTCTGACGATTTAACAGTGGTGATTCATACACTTCAGACGGATTCTGGGCCGGTAGCGACACACCATCCTCCTCCCTCCCTCTAGGAGTCACCGCACCCGGAACCACCACAGACGGAGGTCTAGGATGGCTTGGAGTCGTTGCCACTGAACTCAACACCTCCCTAATTCTCGCATACGATTTTGCCGAGTACGGCGCCACGACGGACAACGATCTCGTGAATGGCGCAACAGATGATCTCATCTCTCAAGTTACCGAGTTTGAGGATTATGTAGCTCATAATGCTTCGGATGCAGCTTGGACTTCGGATAATACCATGGTGGTAGTTTGGATGGGTATCAATGATGTTGGAAATTCGTATTGGGATGGATTTGAGACGCCTTTTGATGAAGTTTTGGATCAGTATTTTGCGCAGTTGCAAAAACTTTATGATGCTGGTATTACGTATTATACCTTGTTCATGATTCCTCGTAAGTCAAGTCTAGAAAAATGAATCCCCATTCCAAGTCGTGATTAATGAAACTAACAATCCCTAGCTTTCGATCAAGCTCCTGTTTTCGCAGAACAAACTACCCAAGATATGGATTATGTTCGTAGCAATATCACCACGTATAACGAGGACTTGGTCACCCGATTTGCTACATTCAAGACGGCGAATACTGGGGTTGTCGGAGAGGTATTCAATACTTCGGCTTCTTTCTGGACTGCACTGGATGACCCAACCGCTTACGATGCAACGGATGCTACTTGCATGAATGCCGATGGTACAACTTGTTTGTGGTATGATACTTATCATCCTGGTCAAGCTATTCAGAAATTGGTTGCCCAGAATTTCTACACTGCTTTGACTGGTACATTCTTTTAAATTGGACAATGATTGAGTTGAGGAGTGACTGTAGGAGGAAGACTGGGGAATAAAAGAGAGGGAGGGATCAAAAGGAGAGTCTGTATGTATGTATTTTCGAGTTGTATATATTTGTATCTATGTGTATATAAGAACATTATCTCCGACGTGGTGTCTTTGGTTAATGTTGTAATTCTTGACATGTAAAATCATCATTCCCGATGTTGCTCCCGTTCGTTGATGAAAATATTAAAAAAAAAAACTTGAATACATATTACGATTTTGTGATTTTTAGTCCGCAAGTAGAAGTTGAACAAATGAATTACCTAGTGAAAAAGAGTTTGAAGTTTTAATTTATTAACTGGGAGATGAACGATAAGTTCTGTCAATTTCACGTGTTGATGATTGAAGATTGTAGATTGATTATCGGGTGGGCATTGTCTGCATTTACACAATTTCTTGAAATACTAGCGGAAGTTAATGGTTCCTAGCATCTGCGAGCACCAGCATCCGCTAATGATCCCGTCCCTACTACTATGGTAGCAAGCTCTGTAATCTTCTTGGATCTAGTAAAATCGAAGCGATGCAGTGTGCGGAAGTGTCCTATCAACCACCAAGATCGATAAGAATGAATTAAGAGGATCTTTCAAGATGTCTGTGGTGGATATGCAGTCGCGTGGAATTGAGCAGTGGTGGATTGTACGTCGCCACGTTGAACGAATCGGGTATAAATGGAACTCGTATTCTCAACGGTCGACGCGATAGAAATCTGGGCGGGTAAGAGGACGAGGAAATTTGTCGGCGGGTTCGCACAGTAGTAAACAAGTCACCGAGGAATTTAAAAACAACCCTACCATAACTTACCCCATACATGAGGCTTGCAGATTTCCGGACGTTCTTGCGTGGATAGGTAAAACTCCCTTATCGCCCAAGCAGTTCCCTTCCCGATGTATCGTCTTCAATTGTTGATGCTCCATATGGTTTACCTGATCTAACAAGCTCCGCTGACAAGTCTACCAGTGGTGTACCCTCATATTATGGAAAGATTGCGATGAGGCCACGCGGTATTGTAAATGGGAGGGTTTCGAGGATTCCGGGTATCTCGAAGGCACCTACAAACGCGCAGGCGTAAATAAACAAATCGGCGTCCCAAGTTCAGGGGAAGTCTGTGGATTGGCTAGCAGCGCAGGTTTGGATCTATGCAAACTTCAAGTACGTTCTCGACTTTAGTTTGAACACCGCGGCGTTGCCTAAATACTCTAGCAGTTATTCGCCCCCAGCAAGCTCGTCCAAACATGCGACGCGCATTAAAATCTCTTCGTATTTAGCCTGTATATGCGAAAAGGAAGAGGTAATCTTGTCCAGATCCGCTAGCATTTGTACGCCCTGATCAATCGACGCCGTATGATTTCCGAACCATCTTATTCAATCGACCGTTGCAGCTCGCGGCAGCCTCGACTTTCGGTATTCCTTTACTGACTTCATATCCAAGGATTCGTCTCGAGTAAATTGGTAATTGCAGCGGCTTGTTTTGTATTCGTATGCAACAAGCAAGCGCGAGGCTGAAAACCTCTCGTTCATCGATTGCGGCACATCGTGGGGATACCGGTATCAAGTTGGATTTTATTTTTGGTTCTCTCTCTAGAGAGCGACATATTCCCTACTCTCACACATTCAAATTTTCCAAGGGCAAATCAGAACTTACTACATTCGTACCCACTTCAATCTTTTTTATCACGTAATGTGTGATTTGAACGATGAAATTTTACATTGTTCTGTCCTTCATGAGTAAGTACTGGTATCATTGTTGAATTGAGTTTATCAAATTTTGGTTGACAGGGAAAAGTCGGATGCTAGGTCGGCCCGACAGGCAAATGGCAACTTTAACGGAGCCGACCGAAATCATTTGTTTTATACGTCATTCCTGGGAATAATACGGCAATTAATGGTCCCATCGCGACCTGTGAAAATTGTGATGGCAATTGGAATTGGTGCTCTGTAGTTCTACAGTACAACAACTAACTTACAAGTACTGGTATTACAATTCTACCAAGTGTAGAATACTGATTGACTGATTGACTGATTGACTACGTGCGAATTGCAGCTTCTCTGTTTTCATATTTTCCAAATGGATTCCGTTCTTGCCCGAAAACTGTCCAGTAGTAGGTAGATCGAATAATATTCATAAGCAAGCTTTTTCAGCGGGCCTACAAAAAACTCTACTGCAAGGAAATCTTGCATAAAAATCGCAATAACGGCCAAAAAGAGAATATCCACATATATTACCCCAGATTACCATTCATTACCTTAAGATATGATCCACCCATCCACAAAACATACGAGACATGCTCCAACCAGTGTTGAAGAGCTTTCGTCAAAACATAATAGTTATTGATTAGCGAGAAGAATCAGGTCCACCGTCGCTGAATAACGAATAATGATGGAACCATTTACGTTACTGGAACCACAATATCTGTCATTGCACAATTTTCAACGAAGAGAAACTGGGTCTTTCCATTGCCGTTGACTTGGGTTTTCTTATCGAAGTTATGTTGTTACTTGAAAGCAATTGTTAATAGCGACGCCTATCTCGGAGTCTAGTTGGGGTTGGAACAGTTTATGTAGTTTGCTTTTTCCATCAATATGTCTTTCTTTCTTGTTCAGCCTTTTTCTCTTACTTCTTCGTTCACATTTCGATACTTCGATTCTTCCAGATCAACTCTGTGAATCTAGATTCTACCCTGTAGACGCATTTACAGGGAATAGAATAGAATAGCACTCAATCCAACTCAATTGCCGGCCCGCAAACATGGACGCCAAGAAAATAGAAAAGCAAGATTCAGATGACATCTCTGCTACCGCCAATGGTGGTCATCGTATAGTCGACAATGAATCGATGGATGTGAAAGAAGAACAGGTCCTCGACGCCTATGGAAATGAGGAGGGTCTTGAAGTGAAATGTACGGCGTTTGTATCAATTTCCCAGCACGGGTATCGAAGTTAACATGTCATTTTCAGATAAAACCATGACCTGGTGGCAAGGATCGCTCGTAATGATAGCTGAGAACATCTCACTTGGAATATTATCTCTCCCAGCTGTTCTGGCCAAAGTTGGGTTGGTTGGTGGATTGATTACGATAATCGCGTTGGGAATCTTCTCCACATATTCCGGATACGTATTATGGCAATTCCGTATGAGGTATCCCCAGGTACGTCTTTCTCCTCGCCGAATTGATTTGAGGAAATTTTCCAGCTGACTTGAATAGATTACCGATTATGGAGGAATTGGTGAAGTGCTACTTGGACCTATTGGTCGAGACATTTTCGGAGCTGCATATATTATCTACTGTGTATTTTGCATGGCATCACATCTTCTGACCTTCACGATTGCGATGAATGTTCTTACGAATCATGCTACTTGTACTATTGTCTGGGGTGTTATGGGATTGTTCATTTTCAGCTTCCTTTCTATGAATAGGACGTTGAAAAATGTTTCTTTCCTTTCAATTATCTGTATGTATTTTCCTGGTCCCAACAAGTGGAAATTACTCATGAATTTTTCTTTCTAGCATTTACCAGTATTTTATCCGCGGTAATGATCACCATGGTCGCCTTAGGAGTTTCGCCACAAGCGGCCGCCGACGCAATGCAAGCCACCTATTCCCCCTCATTCCCCTCCGCATTCAACAGCATCTCAAATGTTGTTTTCGCATACGGTGGTCATGTCGCTTGGATCAGTTTCATAAGCGAACTTCGCGACCCCAAGGAATTCCCAAAGGCACTCTGTCTTCTCCAAGCCGTCGATATCAGTCTCTATTTCGTCGCCGCGCTCGTAATCTACCGGTATGCAGGAGAAAATGTCGCAAGTCCCGCACTCAGCAGTAATACACCTGTGATTCGAAAGGTGGCGTGGGGAATCGCTTTACCTACTATTGTTATCGCCGGTGTGATATTTGCCCATGTTACAGTTAAATATGCATATCTCCGGATTTTCTCTGGATCTAAGCATTTACATTCGAGAGGATGGATCGCAACGGGTACATGGGTTGCGCTTGTTTTTGGAACATGGACACTTGCCTGGGTTATCGCAGAAAGTATTCCTGTATTTTCCGACTTACTTGGATTTATTTCGGCATTGTTTGCTTCCTGGTTTTCGTATGGTCTTCCGGGAATTTGTTGGTTTTACCTCAACTGGGGTTCTTGCACTCGTGGTGCCAAGAAATTGTGGTTGTCCGGTCTGAATGCCATTTTGGTCATTCTGGGATGTGTCATTTGTTTTGCGGGTTTGTATGCTTCAGGTTATCAGATGCATCTTGATGCTTCGGGAAGTAAAGGTGCGTGGAGTTGTGCGGATAATCAAGAGTGATTCATTTGCCTCCAATGGTTTTGTACTTTGGGAGATTATGGGTATTGGATTGGGGATCATGTCTGAAAAGGGCATATGATGATGGATGATGAATGTTTGTATATAGGAGAAATTTTGGATGTTGAACACGAAGCTTGAATGCTTGAAGTGAAGTGGTTTACTGAAGAGTAGTGATTGTACAAACAAGGGTGAGGTATTCAATGAGGACTCAATGTATGAATGAAAATGAAATATTGAATATAGATTGAATGTTTCACGACTTCTTAGACTTCTAAAAGTCTCCACGTGCTGTAGGATAGTTTGAGAGAAGTGTGAACATAAGTATTGATGAAGTGAGGTATAGATTGGGCAGTGGATTATGTGTAAGCAAAAGCATGGAAGATACACCAACAGATTGTTGGAGATGACGCGGCGAAATATTTGCTTGATAGTTTCATCAGTGAGTCCTCTGTGCAATTGGTAGGACTTATGCAGGTTGGTAGGACTTATCGACCTGCCAGTGGGATGGATATATAGGTAGCAAATCCTCACACAGCAGTATTAACGCAAGAGGCACATCTGCGAAAGGGAATCATACGATCCAACCTTGGTGAGCTCTTTGTACTAGTAACCTTGATTCTCGTGAATATGGCGCAATGTGAGAGTTCAATATCAACATCACATACAACTAGCAAAGATCTCCGAATTGAATGGTCTACAAAAGAATACATAGGGGGGCTGTCCCGCAGTGTTACTTCATCACATAGTACATCGATGCCGGATAATCCCGTAACTCCATCGTGCTTTATTAACTTCCAGTAAGAATGATCATAGTACGTAATTCGTAATCTTCTGTGTTATATTACCAAAGGGTAAAACAATGAAGACTTGTAACGCCGACAAATATGGGTAAGGATCTTGCAATAAATGACATAGGTTGAACATGAGTTGTTCGTAACAAGCAGGGGATGTTCAGTGCGGTGTGTATTCTAACCGGAGCCTAATAGATGTTGCTTCAGTCTAAGAGGTTAGCAACAAAGCAGATCGTGGCTTTGTAGAATAGCTGAATTGTAGTTTAACCATGTTGTGGATCAAGATGTGTGCAACTCGGTAGCAGCCGGGCAGGGGTAATATGTAAGTGCTCGCGGAACCTAACAATACGATGTTGTACAAATGTGCGGGGATAGCGCCAAATTACCGGGAAGCATTTGGCATCAGTCTGTATGACAACAGCAATTTAGATGTTGAAATCACGTGTGTAATCCAATAATACGATGCATTTCGGGGAATGCTGTTGCACAATTTCAAAAGTTGTGCTTTCTTTGACTAAAAAAAATAGCAAAAAGAGTGATTGGTATTACATGTTGCTGGGTTAAGGATTTGACGAGAATGTAGAATTATGAATTTTCATTTACCTTGGTATCCATGGCTGGCTGGCTGTAAGAGGCGTTGCATATCACAGCATAAAATATACTCGACAACACGACACTGCTTATGATCGCCGGACACGATGTTGAAGTGGAATATCATATTTTTTCTAACCCATTGTCTTACCCATGTCCAACTATATAAACCCAAGAACAGGTGCTTTCTGATCCAACTCTACTCTCCAAACTCACAATCAAAATCTTCAAAACCTCAACTTCCAGGTAAGGTCATGCCTTTTCAAGTTGACGACTTGACTTATATTCGCGATCTAGAATATCAAATTTCGAACGCTTCGTCCAAGCTCAAATCAGTCATCATCAATCACCTCTAGGTAAGTTGTGATATATCTATTTGTGATTACACTAACATTTCAATAGGCAAAATGGGTGGAACTATCACAGTAGTCAACAGCTCTTCGGCAACCATTTATGTGTCAGTCACTTATGATAGCGGTGACTTCCAAAAAGGAGGGAGTGAGGCTTGGACAACTCTTTCGGCCAATGGAGGAAAGGATACCTGGAATTACAGGAATGAGAATCAAATAGCCAGAGTCGTCAGAAGCTCAAATGCTGGATCGGTGGTCGAGTCTTTCCTTGCTGTCCCAGGCAGTACTGTGACCATCTATTAATTGCAGGTGGCTGGTGGGTGTTCTTCGTTATTTCGAAGAGACAAAAGCTCAGTGGTGCCACGGATACGATTAACTGGATGAAAGTTGGTGAAATTAGGTAGCATAGTTGGTGAAGCTGTTCAACACAGTTTCTGAAATTGTTCAACACAATTGCTCTTGGATGGAAATTAACAATACAACCCCATATATTTGTTCTTCCTAGTGATTGTAGGAATTTATAGAGCTGTGAAAGGATTGTCATCACAACGCACCGTTCAATTCGACGGCAGTTCAATAGCCACTTCTCAATTTCCACCATTGATTCGAAGTTTGTCCCGCTGATAATTGACAAGTGTAAATACGCATTTTTTATTGGTGCACTATTGCTAATCAATAATCTTAACTGTAGATACGAGCTTCTGTAATGATTTTGTTATTTTGCCATTCATCACTTCATAATCTCCCGTCTTCGTACCATTTGCCTTCGCAACCCCCATACTTCTAAGCTAAATGAATATTAAATAATAATCTAAACTTCATCATCTTGAATTTTCTTCTTTACCTCATTACATTTTACTTACTATTCTGGTTTTCACGTAATGATATAGATATTCTCCAGCCACCGTATCCACCCCACCTACAGTAACCGGTACCTGGGGGGCTTATATCAAGCGAACTCCATATAATCGCGCTTTGTACGCGTTGAACATATCAAAACATTCAACAATAATAAATTTAATTGTGCTATCAATACGTACTCATTTGCGTACCACTTCTGGAGTTACTTGAAATGATAAGCATGCAAGCCCATACCAACGCAGTATAATCGAAGGGAAGAACCGCGCGGGCGCATCCCAAGCCTCCTCCGCGAAGGATCTCGATTTACGTAAAGGTACGATTTTTTACTTAAACAATCACCACAACGCAACGAATCGACCGATTTATAAAGGACCGGGCGGAAGAAGTCGTATGCACCTAGGCAGGAACGTAGCATATTACGTTATATGCGGCTCTGGCCAAAAGCAACGTACGTACAAGTGAAAAGGAAAGGGAATCCTAATCAAATCGCACATCGCGTTCAATGTCAGAAGTCATCTTGCGCACCACAATAATCATGGATCTCAATTCCCAAAGCCAACACGCCACAAGAATCATTTACTTCGACAATATCTACATCTATTCACACAGCCAAAAATCGCGTACCAGCATATGCTGGAGTTTCATGAATTGATTCTCACCACATACTCGGATCGCGTACATACCAACGTATACTGGTACCGAGTTTATCGAATTGATTCTCGCCACAGCAACACAGCAGCCATTCATTGATCGCGTATCAGCATATGCCCAGTTTGAAGAATCAATTCTGAACCACAAATCGCGCCACAACATACTGAGTTTCAATGATTGATTCTCACCTAGAACGATTCGATGCAGATTTCACCGTGATACGAAAGAATATGAGGCTTTCATGCCAGATTGAGGTACTGTACTCAAATGATCAATTTCACATTTTTCTAATAATAAACAGACAATCATTTTAGCACAATAATTCTGCGCAATTCCAAACGCGAACAACCCGGGCATGAGCATCCGACCTTACCTTCGATCACGATACACTTCCGATCGCGCATTGCGTACAATATGTGGAGGGATTGATACAAGTCCAAAAGTCAAACAATTTATCGCGATAGGGTCACCTACCTTCGATCGCGATAGATTTTCAATTGACTATTGTGCATACAACATGTGAAGGATCAATCATTGAAACTCAGTATG
>JWJB01000333.1:0-11507 GCA_000812895.1 Rutstroemia sydowiana | reverse complement strand
ACTATGCATATTAGGCAGCGAATGAAAGGCCTATAATAATGGCTGCTATAGAGGCTTGGTAGTCACTTTGCAATGCAGTTCCTGATGAAAAATCATTCCTAACTTGTTTAGGCAGTTATCAAGCTAAGCTGTTGCGCGTTTGCAACCACAAGGCGGGGTAAGAAGTCCCCTGCAAACTTCGAGCGCTTACTCCCGACAGCACTTCTCACCGAGTAACCGCTGTGTAAAACAAGAATTTGACAACTGGCTTCACGAGACAATGCTAGTTATTTGAGTTCTGGATTGGGGTCGGTCCCGTCAGCGTCAGATAAAGATCAATGCATCCACCACTACGGTTGGAGAGCCGATTGGTCATTTATGACAGTGGATATCATTTGATGTTTCTTGATTTGGATGGTAACAAATCAATCGATGTGTTCTAGAACTCAAGTTCTGATTGGCACTTTATCAGCAGATTAGACAAGCAATCATTGGAACCTGCCTTCCCATCAACCTTGTATACAATATGCACGTTGTACAAACTGTTGTTGCATAGAGTTGCAATCATGAGTGTCCATTTATTGACAATTATTGAATCCTCTGCATGATGCAGGCCGGTGTAGAGAAAAAATAATCCCCGTTTGCATGTACTTGAACTGAGCATTAATCTGATTCCATCAATAGATTGAATGGTAATTAAAATACACTCACTTTCCGCTCAACGTTCACTATTCACCATTCATCGTTCACACCCCAAAGAAAAAAGTTCAACAGAACCAAGCCATGCCTCTAACAAATATCCTTAATCTCCCTCTCTCCCAAAACGCACAAATCCTTTCTGATCCCTCCTCATCAACATTTCAATCTGTCATCCAGCGCTGGTCCAACATCGACGTACAGACGCCGGGAGCCATCCTAAGGCCCGCTACCGAAGAAGATGTCGTTACTATCGTATATAGCACACGCATCAACATATATACAGTCCGTAAGCTAAGAAATTACAGATAAAAACCGCAACCGCCTCCAAAATTCCGTTTGTTCTCGCGAGCGGAGGGCATAGTCCAGTGCGTATAATCAACACTCAAACCTCACATTTTTCACACATTAACCATCGGCTACTATTATTTCCCAATACACTTTGCAGCTTTCAATGCCCTACCTCTTGTGTACTCCTGTACGAATTTGTTACGATTATATATTAACTATACATATCGCAGTGGTCAACCATCGGTCTCCATGGTTTTGTCATCGACATGGGTCTTTGTAACTCTATCACTATCAACCCGGACACTGACTCTGCGACTGTAACCGGTGCTGTACTCAACAAGGAATTCAAAAACGTTTTAGCCGAAGCTGGCCGCTGTACAGGTACTTCCCAACCTAACTGACCACCCCTCATTCACCTTCAAACAGATGTCTTACAAGCTTCAAACATCTGTTAACTAACCAAACACTCAGCGACCGGCAACGGCAATACCGTAGGAACCATCCCCTTCTGCATCAACGGAGGGATCAGCCCAATTACCTCACTCATCGGCTTCGGCGCCACACAAATACTCTCCGCGCACCTTGTAACCGCTACAGGGGAGCTGCTACATCTCACTCCTGACGGGAAGCACTCTTCCCTTCTCTGGGCGCTCAAGGGCGCTGGCCAATTCTTCGGTGTCGTTACTTCCTTGACCGTGAAAACATATCCGCTTTCGATATTCGGTTCTGAGGATGGCACACACTGGATGGGGAATTATGTGTTTGGACTCGATAGGGCGGAAGAGGTGTGCAAGGCTTTGGAAGAGATTATGGTAAGTAAAGAGTATTATACAGCAGGTATGGTCATGGTGGTTGCATTTCCTGGGATGGGACCTGTGCTGGCTGTCGGACCGCATTTTTTGTGAGTGGATAGTTCTTTTTGTCTCTCATTCATAAGCAAATACCCCATAGGGCTACTAGCATATAGAAAACCCTTTCTACTCCTCTCACGCCAAACCTAACATTACTAATTCTAAACAGCGGAAACCCCGCGGATGCTCCTCAGGCCTTTGCCTCACTAGCCTCCCTCTCACCCATCCATTTCTCATCCAGCACTCCACTTTATCCCAACATAAGCGACCACATGGATCCTGCCTGCGCTAAAGGTGATTACAAGCGCTTTAGTCTTTCTGGCTCTCCCGATTTTCGTGCTTCTAATTTCCTCAACGTGATATCTATCTGGAAAGACTTAATGGCCACCTGTCCAGATGCAAATGCTACTGGGTATGCATTTGAGTGGCATACTGCTCGAGAAGGGACAGGGGGGCTAAAAGTCGACTGGGAAAAGGTGGATACGGCGTTTGGGGAGGGTCCGCTTTGTTATTTGTGAGATTGCCTTCCATCTATTCATTTTGCCATTCCTCATACTACCTGCTGATTGCTGACTTTTTCTTTTCACGCTGAGCAGAAATTGCTTCTCATGGTATCATGAAGCGAAGAACCACGATATTGTAAGCGAGCACGAGGAAAAGGCAATTGCGGCAATGAGAGCTGGGTATCCGGAGGACGAGTGGTCTGATTATGCAAATTCTAGTCGTGCGGATCCGATTGAGAGGCGGTATCGAGGGGACTCGTTAGAGAGATTAAAGGCGCTGAAAGCAGAATGGGATCCAACAGGTGTTTTTACACGTCAATTGTTGTGAACATTTCAAAAGAAGGAGAAATCAACCTGAATTAATCAAGCTTTTACTCCTAAACAAAAAGAAACACCCTCCAAATTATCATACTCGTATTGCACAGAATTATCTAACTTCGCCACGCAGTCGGTGTGTAGAGAAATCTTCAACTCACTTTATCGTATACTCACTTCACCAAATACCCCTTAAGAGCATACCAAAATCTAACTTCACATAGATTGCAATTGAATGCTTAACTACACACTCACAAAATTTGACGCTATTCATGAATAAATAAGGCTGAAAAATCTTGACGTTGCACTTAGCCTGCGGCGGCAAAGTTAGGTATTTCTAGGAGACACGAGTAGTAGGTCCAAAGAGACATCTACAAGTGCTGAAACCGTTAATAGGTAGTCGATCGTGAACTATCTCTATTGAACAAATCGATCTGTCTTATCTGTCTTTCATTTGTTATTCATTAGTGAGCTTAAAGAATGGAAGCCAGTGGATGAAAATACGGTCTTACATGAAACTCATGCTTGATTCATGGACAAGCGCTATGTTCAAAACCATCATGGAAGATTAAGAGAAGAATCGTACCATTTTCAAGAGTGTGGCGGAGCTCGAAACCTGCTATTACCTATAACCCATGGAATCCAAATCATCCCATTCCTAGATGAGTGGCAGAGCTCGAGACAGAGTTCGTTAGCTGCAATCGCAAGCAGCTTTTAAAATAGAGGCTGTGCTTTTATCTTTACAATTATCCTTCCTCAAGAATTGTCTCTCCTAACCTCTTCATAGCAAATGATTCCAAATGATTCCAAATATTTCCCCAACTCCCAAATTTATGGATTAAGGGATAGAAAGGCCAGGTGAGTATCATGTGTTTTTACGGCGCCCGGGTAGGGTTTTACGTTACACTGAGTGGGATGCATAGCCGAAATTTGGTGGTTCCCAGCTATATCAGAGTTGGATTAAGAACTGGCTCATTATTGCTGGCCACATCCGATACAAAAGACTGCCAGAAGGATTGTTAAAAAGCAGGAGAGGCTTAGCAAGGCAGGCTGCAAATCGAGATCGTGATCGCTGTTTACAAATTGTTGATCCTGTGATTCTACTTTAGTGATCCGTAATCGATAATTATATCAATGACTGAACCAAGTCCCTACGATCTCGCAGAGAAATGGCGTGAAATTGAAGATATCGCCAAAAATATAACAGGCAGACGTAAAAGCATCTCCATTTTGAAGCTTTCAAGTCCAATGACCTCGAATCCCCGGACAACTATATCATATAGAACGAAAATAGAGGCTCTATCTCAGTACAAACCCCATAAGTCTTGTCTAACACAAGAACCAACATCAAGAAAATGCAGCTATTCTCCCGAAGCCCGCAGAAGACTTTAGCGGTAAGCATAACAGCTGTGTAATTTTCTATGCTATAGATAGCATGGAAGATCAAAGATCAAAGATGATAAATCGGAATTCATCAATACATGTATGAATGCCCATGTAAAACATCTTAAGCAAGTTCACGTTAAAAAAGCAAGATTAGTAGGCGAGTATCCATCCAATCCATGCCGATTATTTATAATTCTGTACATGTATGTATGCATCGAGCTCAGATGATTGGCATGGGATATTACTATATTCCCTGACAAGACTTGTGTAAATCTTTCTCCAAATGTTAGCTGCCAATATAAAAGCAATTTTAACTCATATGGAAGGACTTCAACTCCGAGTCGTAAACGGTAGTCCGGGGAGCCGGTAATGTTGATAAACTCCTTACTTGAAGGCTTAGTCGAACTAAGTTTCCTGCATGATGGCTCATTACTATAATAAAGTTTGTGTGACGACATGAGAAATGATAATTTTCCGTGTGTATAAAAGGGGAAACGGAAAGATGGCAGGGTTTATTCTGCGGGGAACTCTATTTGAAATTGCGACATTGATAAATTATTAGTGTTTGTTGGTGGTTGAGAATGCGACATCGACACTTGACTTGTTGGCGCTTGTTGGCGGCGCGGCAAATATGAGAAATTTGTGAAAGTGGGCAGATAGAGTATTTGTAATTTCATAGGCTTTCCTTACTTCGCTTACTATCTTCCAGTGACGTATATTATAGTAAGTGAAGCGAATGCAACATCCCAAGGTGATTTTTGATGCAGTATTTCTACATATGGCAATACCTGATACGTCTACAATGGTAGCCAGCCATCAGACTGGAATGCACTGTGATACAATACATAACCCATGTAGCTGGAACTTCAAAACTTGAACTGCTTTGCACGAAGCCTGGGACCGTAGTGTTGTAATGCGAATGCAATCGGAATCATGAATATACAAATAAACGCGAAAAGTAAGTTTGCCCTAAAATTTAATTAGTACTACAAACCATGATATCAACTCTAATAGAACCCCGCAAATCACTTACCAAGCATAACCTAAAGATATATCAAGCTGAACCCCAACAACAGTAAAGACACAAGTAACCACACATCTAGTTACCACGGCTGCCGCAAGCGCACTAGCCGCATACTCCTCAAACGCATCCACAAGATACATTTGCACACTTACAAACCCCATGAATAAACCGAGGCCGAAAATCCCCGCCCCGAAAAGCGTCACTGCCCAATGTAGATGTTTTTCTGCGCTCCAACCAAAGATTATCAGTCCTACAGGTAGAATAATCATACCCGCTTGTAAAAAGGGAAGACGAAATTCCGGCAGTGATCCGGTTGAGCCTGTTTTTTTCTCATGACGGATCGCAGCATTGCGATATGAGTGGTTCATGAGGGTGGCGCAGATTATACTGCCGAGTAAGGCGCCGATTCCGGCTCCAAGGTATGAGAGACCGGTTGTTCCATGCGTCCAGTTGTAAGAGAATAGGCCGTGGAGGGATTTGGAGTGGAATAAGATATTGATGTTTATGAGATGTAGATAGAGAATTCCATAGATTCTAAACATGACCCGGTTAGTCATTTCCAAATAAGGTTCTTAGTTGAAAAGGCAAAAGGAGCTTCTGGGAAACGTACAAAGCAACATATAAACTCATAAACGTGCATATCGGTGCCGTGAAAAACAAACGCACAGGACGAGTTAGTGTTCTCCCCAAAAGCTGTTTTGCATCGACGTCGAAATCCGTTCGATACTCAAGTGTCGGATTGGCCATCTTCATCTTCTTCATTTTCCTCCGCAAAAGAAACGGCCCATATGTTTCTAGTTGGAAAAACAAGCAGAAGACAACCATGATACTGGATGCTATGACCATCACCCACATCAACCAACGCCAACTACCTGTTCCGGCGACAATGAAACCTCCTATAACACCTCCAATAACAGGACCACAAGTTGGACCAAATCCGTATAGAGCTTGGGCCTTTCCTCGATCTTCTCTTAAAAACACATCCCCGATGCTGCTAGCACCCAGAGTCGGGCCTGCCGATCCAGCCATCCCAGAAAACAGTCTCAATACACAAAGCGCCGCAATATTCGGCGCAAGAGCACATCCCACATTGAGAACCGTAAAAGCCATCAAGCACGACAGATACATAATTCTCCTACCATGCAATTCCGAGAGCGGTGCCAGGAAAAGAGGTCCGATACTAAGACCAAGAACATACAACGCGACTGGAAGAACAGGCGTATAGGAATCATGTAAATCAAAGTCCTCTGAAACTTCTTGTGAGCCCAAAGCTAAGAACGTAGAGCAAATTGGTGATAATGTTCCTTGGATGGAAATCAGTAGGATATTAATCCATTTCCATCCACGAGACCAGTTTAGAGGATTATGACAATCGGAAGGACCATCCCAGGTCTATTGTGTTTAGTGCCTGTTATTCTCGTGGTCGGAGAAATAACTTACTACTAAAATAACACCCTCATCATGATGATCAGTCTTCTCATCGTCTGGAACCGAAGCCTGCTTCTCGAGATCTTCTTTAGAAGACATATCTCTTGCATCTGAGAGGAATCTGTTGGTTTTTGAAGCTGTCTGGAGGGGGTAGCCTTAGGTACTTTTGGTCCCTTTGATGTGATATATCTCTTTGATGCTTTATTTTTAGATTGATATTTGGAATTGACAGGAGTATTTATTTCGATCAATTTGTTCAATGGTATTTGAACCATCAGTCCAGACCGCAGTCTTGATGGACGAGCTGCACATTTTGAATGATGGGACTGATTGACTATTTATAAGTATAGGCCGCAGTTCAACAGTGTGACCTTTTTAGGTCCGAGACTGCAATCCACCTGGTGATCTAAACCAGTTTTCTAAGCCATGCACCAGGGGGTGCAATAAATCTATCATTTGTAATTTTTGTAATTTTATAACAAATTCATTGTTTGATTCCTACGGATTCAGATCCTAGTCTCGTATGGGTTTGATTAATTGTCGTGAAATCAAGTTGGATCATGATTCAAAATTTGAACACCATAATTGAGAAATCTGAACTCGAACGAATAATTTTTCAGGAAGTTGTATATAATCGGCGATGGTGCTGTATCGACAAATATTCCACCCCTGGTGATGTTGCAATGATATATATTGAAGTCGTAGTTTTCCAACGTTTAAGTTTCCTAGCCTTTCAGGGAGAAGGACATTGTTGCGATTTATGAATGCTACATCGTTGTCTGATAATTGGTACGTCATGACAGGTGTAATGCAGACCAGCAGGTGTACTGCAGACTGAGTGCAGGCCGCGCCGCTGGAGTTTGCCAGGTATAAAATCCTTCATGGCTGATTGATCCCGTAACGAAATTCTCTACAATAACATGCGTCAGTAGTTTATAAACTCTCACATCTTCTTATCTGTCTATTCGACGCCCCGCGAAATACCTTTTGTGGTTTTGGAGACAAGATGTTTTGTATGATATCATCACTTAACAAGATGTAATAACCCCCCGCCTCATAATCAGCATTGCCAATGTGGGGGTACCCGCTGGAAACCGGCAAGCCCGAAGCCCAGCCCATTCGAAAGGATTTCAAACAAGAACGCTACCTAACCCGGCCCATAAGCAAAAAGAGAAACCTACTGGGCTTTTATTAACCAAGTCAAGTAATAAGCTGATTGAATCGGGTTATAATCATGCGGTTTTTGGGTTTAATAAGGGGTTTCTTTTGTAGGCCCATCCCGTTGTAACAAATCCAAAGCCGGCCCATTATGAATGGGTTGACAATTTTCCATACCCTGGCCCTCCCCTTAATACGGGTATCCTGATCCGACCCGCAACCCGACCCGCCCATTGACAACACTGCGAGTCATTATCCACCTTATAAATCCCAAGGCAATTTCTCCCCGTCTTTCAAAACTTCCTCTCGGACCAACCTCCCTCCCCTACCCACATACTCTATCCACGTCGTCTTGATCCCGCTTCTGATTCTCTCATCTTCATTTTCAAATAGTGGTCTTATTCTCACGCTTCCCCCCTCTTGGGACTCCTTATCAATATCATTCGATTCCCCTTCTTCACACTGTCGATCATTTCCAAAATCTCTCCCCTCCCTCTTTGCCGCCAACACGCCCCCAACGCCAAGTCTATCCTTCTCCCATATCGCATACCCTCTTTCTTTCTCACCACTTTCCACCTCTTCCGTCCTTTTCGCATCATACACCCCGTTCCCATCCTTCTCCATATACTCTGGATTGACCCCTAAGAATCTGAAACGAATCTTCCCCCCAATACTCCCACTCTCCATCTCCCCATCCTCAGGCCACAAACCCAAACTCCTACAATGCAACTCCTCAAACCTCCTCCTCTTAAACCCATGACTCACAATCGTAACTTTCCTCGGAAAGACCCCCGTCCCCCTCCAAAAAGCTATAATCCCGTATAACAAATTCCCAAAACTATCTAGAGCCTTTTCATCCAAAAATATCCTCTTCTCCAAATTCTTTTTCACCTCTTCAAGTTCACTTATCTCATTCCCCTCCCCATCAAGAAAAAACCCCCTCCCCCTAGCAACCTCCAAATAACTCCCCGCCTCACTCCTCCCCGTCTCATACCACGGACGCGTATACCCACCCGAAAAAACCAGCACGCTCTGCGGATCAGCGCGCAGTTCCTCTATACCCGCGGAAATATGCGAGATAAAAGTATGGTGTTCGTCTTTTTGAAAGGGGGAAAGAAGCCAGTGGTTTGGATCTTCTCCTGGTAGTGATGTGGATGCTGGATCCTCACAGGAGCTCACGTGTCCATTCACACCCTCAGAATCAGAACCAGAACCAATATAAATCGCATGACAAGTCACCAAAATAAGATGAGTAGGGAGAGGACGAAATGGGTGATGCGTTGGTGGCATTTTCATGCAATTTCATTCATTCCCTTCTTCTTTCTGCTTATAAAACTTTGAACCCAACCAACCTCTCAAAGTTCCAGAATAAAATAAAAAAATTATCACGTAGAAGTTCAGATAATCAAATCAGGTATAATTTACTAAAAATAATCAAAGAACTTGTATTTGCGTTGTAGAAGGTACGAGTAGTAGTAGTTCGCCCTGCATATGCAGAGTAGGTAATAGTAGATAAGGTGTAGTATGATTAGGCTCGGCTCACTTCGGGCCGAAATTCCGATACCGAGATGAGATTCAGTTCATTTACAGCCGAAAAAATGAGACACCCACGCCCAAACCCAAGAGAACTTAAATCATGCAGAAATAATTTGCAGATCACGATTAAAACCATTAAGGCGTTTTATCGATGTTTTCGTTTTCATGGGCACGTTCACTTCCGTACATAATCAAGAAGAAAGAGCAGACAATGAATCCATCTCAAAACATCTGATTCAATATCACTACCTACTACTCTATTCCACTATACATACATGCATGCATCCTCCTCTGCCTCCAAGATCTTTTAGCTTTCCACACTCTATCCCTCATAGATAACTATGCACCTGCCTCCTTCCCCAACAGTCCCAGCTCGCCAGTCAAAAACTCCTCCGCATTAATCAACTCCGTACTTCCATACACCACTCTCCTTTTTGTGCCTCCCCTCTCGCTATTACATCTGCTGGTCCACTCCTGCAAGTTCCCATATTCATCCATCGATCCACCACCAACTGTAAAAACAATCGCCTCACTGAACCCCTGTCTCCTTTGTCCAAAACTCGGTTGAATACCTGGATTACCCGCCAATCCCCCCGGCATTTCGTTTCTCCTCGATGCGCTAGCAGGGGGTAATGTGCCTCTTGCATTTGCGGACCGCGGGTCAAAGTAGAGGTAGTTTTCGGTTTTGGCGATTGCAGAGGAAGAAGCAGAGGCAGGGTCCATGAGGGATTCGGTAATTTTGGTGACGGTGAGGTCGCGGTTTGCGGGTAGGAAGTTCTTGACGCCTGAGATGAGGTTATCGAGGTTGGAAGTGATGCCAGAGTCTTTAAGGGAGGTGGTTAGACGGGAAGAAATAGATGTGAAACCGCGGAAGAGGTTATCTGTATTGGAGGTGGGGGCGGTGGGTATTGGGGCGCTGGTTAGCATAGTCATGCGGGTTGTAGTACGGACTCTATGATTTTGTTAGCTGGAATTGGAGAAGTCCTGGGATTGAACGGTTGGGTCGATATCAAAGTGCATCGAAGAGGAGAATATGGGAGACATACTGTTTAACATAGGCCAATGATGTAGTATCTGCTCCTGCAGCTTTCAACGCCTCTTCAAATTTATCCACCTCTGCTCTGTTGATCTCCTGTTCAGTGCTTAGATACCATATGATGAACAACCTCATCTTATCCATTGGTTCTTTGCCTTTATCTGGATCATTCAGAATCTCCAGCATTTGCGCCTTCGTTTGCTTCATGATATTTTCTTCCATCTGGAAGAAGTTATCCAGTTGACGGTTCTTAATCCCCGTTAAAAGTCCTGCTAGAATATTCATATGCATATCAAGTACTGCTTTACGTTCTCTTAATTCGGGGAGTAAGGTAATTGCAGCCTTTAGATGTTGTGCTGAAGCGCTCGTATCATCTTGCAAGTCTTCTATAGACGAAGCCCCCGTCTTCTTTGTAATTTCATTCGCATCATCCTTGTAGCGCATCAATTCCGCATCGATATCCTCCGCGACTTGTGGAAATGGTACACCAGAATTCTTTGCCCAGAAAAAGTCATTTGCGGTTAAGTCATAGGCTTTCTTCGTTGAACCCTTGGCTGGGTTCTCCTCGTCTATTGGGGTTTCTACTGTAATACGGTTCAATTTCATCTTGAGAACATCGTGAACAAGTGACTGATAAGTCCATGAGTGTGATAACATGGGGATCAAATCGACATTTCGATCGAGAATAATGAGTACAGGCCGAGAAGAGGGAGCGGACGCGGATTGTCGGTTACTTGGGGTAGAAAATAAGTTGTCTTTGGAATTCAAGATATGGTCTCGCAGTTTTCGATCGAGCTTTCCGCAAATCATTTCCGCTGCTGCGCCGGGAGGGCATCGAATTATTGGCATAACACCTAGTACTATTAGCCAGGAGTAGAACCAAAATCACAGTAAATCTTACCCATTGTGACCATAACACTGAAAAGTCCGCTCACAATCCTATCAACCACACTGTCTAACTCGTCGTCTTGTGTCTTTGCGCTGTTCAATGCCCAATATGTATTCGCTTTCCTCATACCCAAACTGAAAAGATCCGGCTCTCCCACAATGAAGTTTAAGTATTGGTCATAAAATTGAGCTATGTTTTCCGAAGTTCCAGTTTCCACCGTCTGTTTCGCGAAGTCTTCTAATAATGCGCGGGGTATCGATGAAAGGAAATTGATATAGGCGGGGGAGTATAGGCCGCGCGAGAGATCATTTGTGATGGCCTGTAGATTTGAAGCATTTGGTTCAACCAAATAAAGTACAGGAACATCTGGTATAGGGTGACGATTGGCTGCTATATGCCTAACTTCATCAGTATC
>JWJB01000332.1:0-11215 GCA_000812895.1 Rutstroemia sydowiana | reverse complement strand
CGTACCTATCAAATGCTACTGCAATTGTGCCCGAGTTTGCTGCGATGAACTCCATCACATCACCAACTCTCTCCAAACTTTCACCTTGGTCTGCTAGAGCACATGCTATCTTCAGCCCTATAATATGACCACTTAACCCTCTCCTTCCCACTTTTCCACCCTTCTTTCTACCTACAGCGACATCATCTCCTATTGGAATAAATCGAACTTTATATCCTGCTGCAGTCGCCCTCGTGATAGCCAGTCCGGCGTTCAAAATATCTCCAGTATAGTTTCCGCAGACGATAAGTGTTCCTTTTGAAGGCGTATTTGGTGGTTGACAGAGCTTAATAGCTTCGAATATTTGTGCGGCAGTCGGGGAAGCGAATATATTTCCAGATACCGAACATGAGAGATACGAACGTCCTACGAATCCGGAGAACATTGGTTCATGCCCGCCTCCAGCAAATCCGATAGTCGTGACATGGTCTTTTCTGAAAGTGTCGAGATCACTTCGATATACAATTTTGTGAGCTGGTGCATATGACAGATTGGGATTATGTTCTGTAAGTCCAATTGCAGCTTCGTGTATTGCATCTGCTGGATCATTGATGAAATGAAATGTCTCTTTCGAAGCTTGTTTGGTCTGGGTTTCTGTAGCCATTGTGACGTGGGACCGCGGGGAGAAGTGAATACTAATGGAAGAGGAACAATTATACAGTCAACAGATCCAACTCCAAAGATTGCATTGAATTGGAGCAATCAAGACAGCAACAACTTGAGGGGATTGGAGTACTACATACTAAATTGGCAAGTCATTCAAGACCTTGGCCCACCATATCTAATGCGATGATCCGAAGTGCGACAACTTCCCCGCAATCAAGGAAAATGGACCCTCGGATTTCCCGATTAGGAAATCCGGCGCAAACTTCAAGCGGTACACTAGCACTCATTCTCACGAGGTCAGAAGTGATTCGAGGTCATCTAAATTGAGATATTCCTTTGTTCCTTTCAGTTTGCTAAAGTACTTCTTATTCATTATTTGTAGATATGTCGATTGTCATTGAGCAAACTCTTCCATATTCCGCCACTCAACTCGGATTAGAGCATCCAGATCGATGGACTCGATTATTTCCCTTACTCCGACCTTCAATTCGAGTGATTGAGAGTTCAAATGGAAACCCAATAGTCATCAATACACTCCACACCAAAAGCAAAGATGTTTTATTTTGTGCAATTGGCTGTACGGGGAACTTCTCAAGCAAAATCTTTAATGAGCCTAAATTGGCTGCATTTGCCGTGGATACTTCTAAAGTAATCACGCCCTCCGAGGTTTCTCATTCCCTGCAAATCAATGGATTCCCGGTTGATAATGGGATCATCATTGTCAAATCAGGTTCCGTTCAAGGCACACGAGTTGAGGGTAACATCGTGGAAGTTGAAGTTGTTGGAGAGTTAGAAACGGATCATGTCTTGTCGTTATTATCTGCAGCGACTTCGCAGGCAAGGTATGCAAATAGTACCACGTCAAGAAAACATTGCTCATAGATCACAGATTATCCATGGAGAACATAAAACTATTACTTCAACATTTTGTCGAATCCACAACCAAAACAACTTCAAAATTCCATGAAAAGAAGTCCGGAAATGTTCCGTTTGTTTTCCATGCATCTGAGGGATTCGAGTTCAATTCTGCAAAAGCAGCAATTCAAAAAGATCTTAATCATCTGTTGGCCTCGAATCATTCCATTGAAAGTGTATATTCCATACATTATGCGGACATCAATGGTCTTTCACGTCTCGAAAATAATATTCTAGCCCATGAGATTTCTGAATATTTTGGTGAACTTTTAATATTGCAACCTCGTTGATACCTTTCACTAATTATCTCTAGTTTCCAAAAATCTCAAATCCTACATTACTCAATCCACAATCACAGACCAAGATTCCCAGGCTCGAGGCTGGGCCATATCACTCTGTCCCATTCCAACCAATCTCCTCACCCCACAATCCCGTCCCAGCAACTCGCTTTCAACGATCACAACGGTTAGCACCTCAACCCGCAAACCTATTACGTCGACACTCACCTTTACCGATGCCCAAATCCGTCAAGTTATCACCGCTGGCTGCGAAGCGCTCATTAAATCCGAGCCCATCATCACCGAATACGACACCATCGTTGGCGACGGGGATTGCGGATATACTCTTCGCGATGGTGCCAAACAAGTTCTAGGTTTTCTGGCATCTACCCCCTCTCTTCTCCCATTCCCCGAAATCCTCAACGATCTCGTAGATGATTTGGAGGTGAACATGGGCGGCACTTCAGGTGCACTATATTGTATATTTCTATCTTCCCTTTCACAGAAACTTTTTGAGGCGGAATCCGTAAGTGCGGCTACGAAGGGGGCGCTCGAGCATTTGTTGAAATTTACAAAGGCGAGGAAAGGGGATAGAACATGTCTGGATTGTTTGATTCCGTTTGCGGAGACCTGGGTGGAAAGGGGTGATTTGAGTCTGGCGATGATGGAGGCGAGGGTTGGAGTGAAAGGGACAGAGGAGATGCAGGCAAATTTGGGGAGAAGCAGTTATCTGGACGACGGGGTTACAAGAGGTGTTCCTGGTATGTGTGATGCTTTCTATGGTCTGCGTGAATGTTTGCTAATCATAATAAATCTAGACCCAGGTGCATATGGCTTGTTGGTCTTGTTAGAGGGGATGATTGAGGGGATGTAGTGTTATTAACGTCCATCTAAGATCGAGTTTTGTTCGTTTTGGAGACAATCTCATGAACTTTTTTTTCGGGCATTCGTTATGTGCCAACCAAGTGGAATGTGGTCAAATAAAAAAAAGAAATGTTACATTCTCTGATGCTATTTCTATAGAGTTTGACAGCAGTGGGTGCAGTAGTCCTGTTATCACAGCACAATATCCAACCTCAAATGTTGTCCCGTTGAAACCCATATTCCTTAGTTATAATATTTATGTATAAGATAATCATTATATGTGAGTTCATGAAACATTGATTGAGCATTGTTCGATATAAATTTTCACAAATTTCAAGTGGTAACAGTATATTTACACCACACCAACTCATATAATTTATTTCTGAAACATAGTTTTCCAAACCTCACTACATGATAGGTATGTAAAAGCTCTCTGGACCATATCAATACTCTCAATCTCGTGACATTCCCGAAATAAATTACCGCCACGAAAGAGTTTCACAAATACAACCACCATCCAGACAAATCCCAAACTCTCAATGGCAGTTTCGAAACCAAAAGCGTCACAAACAACATTTCCAAACAACGTTCTACCCCAATCATCATTTTCCTCATCTCAGCAAAACCCATACATGATGGCTAAGCCACTCAATGCCTTGAACGTTTGGTTCCTAAGACCTTACCCTTACCGGTACTTAATCTTTTCCCCTCTCAGCAATTATATCCACGCCAAGAAAATTACGGAATTTCATACCCATCCCGTCCTCACCTCACAATACTACAGAGTATACTATACCGCGATTAGATAACTCCCTTCACCAAGTAGGCCGTGCCTCCAGCCCACACCTCACCGCACACCACTTACCCTTTTCAGCCACTACGATGCCCGCCTCCATCGCCTCCATATTCCTAATCGCGCAGCTTCTCCTAACCAACCTCAACATAAACATATGCGCATCCGCGCACCCCGTTACCGCCTCCAACTCCCTCTACATCCCCTTCATACGCCGACACGTCATCGACACCCCCTCACCCACCGTTCGCAGCTTAGGCGATGCGCTCAGCTCATTAGGCCAGCTAGGTAGCGATCTCAAAAATACCAGTACGCTGCAGTCATTTTTGGGGGATCGTGGAAATGTTATCATGCAGAATGATCTTGTAGATAAGGTGGATAATGGGAGTTGTGCGACTATGACTGTGCTTTTTGCCAGGGGAACTTTTGAACCGGGTATTTATCTCATTTTTTTTTCTTGCGTCCTTTCTTCTCCTGGGGGGGAGATCTGCCGAAAGGGAAATGCAATCTTGCAAATAAGAATAGGATTTCGGACAGAGCTAATGACATATATGGAATAGGTAATGTGGGGATATTGACCGGGCCACCGTTTTTTACAGCTTTGGCCGCGTATATGAATGGAACCGGGAATATGAAAATTCAGGGCGTGGAATATGATGCTTCGCTCAAGGGATTCTTAGCCGGTGGTGATGAAGCCGGTTCTACTACTATGTTCGTTTAACTCTTCTTCTATTTTATACTTGCCACACCGAACCCGACCCGTTATACCAAATCCAACTAACCACCACCACATCCACAGGGCCACCCTTATAAACAGCACTCTGGCATCCTGCC
Organism: Rutstroemia sydowiana; assembly: GCA_000812895.1. Classification (NCBI taxonomy): domain Eukaryota; kingdom Fungi; phylum Ascomycota; class Leotiomycetes; order Helotiales; family Rutstroemiaceae; genus Rutstroemia; species Rutstroemia sydowiana. The sequence continues at coordinate 6,886 of JWJB01000332.1, read as the reverse complement.
CCAACACCAAGCTCGTCGTATCAGGATACTCGCAAGGCGCACAACTAGTTCACAAAGCCACGACCTCCTTACCCAACAGTACGACCTCCCAAATCAACAGCGTCGTAATGTTCGGGGACCCAAATAACGGGACTGCAATCTCGGGCGTCGATGCTGCGAGAGTGCTGACTTTATGTGATTCTTCAGATGCGATATGTAAGGGACAGGATTTAATCCTACCGGCGCATTTGGAGTATAGTGCGAATGCGGGGATGGCGGCGATGTTTGCGCTTGGGGGAATGTCGGATTTGGGGATTACGAGTGCGAGGATGATGAGGACGAATTTTGTCGGTTAAAATTAGGATGATGATGGGGAGTAAATGAGCTGGTTGTAGAAGGGAGGGGAGGGGCGGATATTGATATCTTGCATGATGACAATTATTGTATATAAACTGATAGAAATTCCACATCATAATATCTTGGTTGAGGCTGGATATTGAGTTGGGATACGATTCTCTATAATAAATGTATGTACTTTCGATAATACTTTGATCTGATCTTTTGAATGCCATTGCTCACCAGGGGTAATCTCTATGGTACTCAATCATACAGTACATTTGTAAACCGAAATTGAGCAAAAGCAGTACTCCTTTCCACCCTCGCTTCCCCATCACCACCAACGCCAAATTTCAAATACCAAAACTTCTTCCTTTCTTCAGTTCCAACTTCACCAGAAGTCCCACTTTTTTTCCCAAACCGGCGCAAAAGAATAATTTGATGAATGATCACTACGAGGGTCGAACTCGCGACCTTGGCGTTGATAACTTACTGTTCTGATGAACAGGATATTAGCACCACGCTCTAACCAACTGAGCTAAGCGATCTTGGTTGTTTGACGCATTTGATGTCAGAATCTTTCTTATTTAGATATATAAACGTCTAAAAAACCATCTCCCTAGCGTTATACAGGCTTTGTGGGCTCCACTCCATATCTAAGCGAAATCAGGACTAGCTATTTTCAGGCTCAGTGGCTTATCAAATTACTAATGTAAACCCTACTGTATCTAACTTTTCAAATTCAGAAATCGATCCAAAGCATTTAATTCTTTACTAATATTTTTGACGGTGATATAAGAGCGTATAAGTCCTGGAGGTGATAACTTGAAATAATCAAAAATATTCATAACATTTTAAAAACTACCATCCGCACATTCAATATACAACTATTCAATCCTTCTCTTGGGAATTTTCTAGTTCCGGAACAGCAGCCAATTTACCGATGTTTGAATGAGCGTGAATTGTTTCTATTGATACCACTCTGACTCCTGATCTCGAAGTCAAGAGTAGAAGATTGATCTGCTGGGAGTACCAGATGAAGCTGCAAGTAGTCGACCTCAGCCTTGAAAAAGTCCATTTGGTCGTCTAGCTCGCCTTATAACCAGGAGTTGGTCGCAGTCAACTGGCGGAGAAAAGAGCCTATGTCCCCGCTGATTTCGATGTCTTTGAACGGTTGTAGATTTCGGCAAAAGCGCTTCTGTTTTGGTTCCATTAGCGTACAACTTTTCGAGTATTTTTCTCCATACAATTGTGGTACTGAGCCGCGATGGATTGTATTCTTCCCGGCCCGTCCGTAGAAATGGCGTCTCTGGATTTGCCAACTTGATGAACAATCCCCATTCGCGATCTCGATTTGTTGGTTACAGATTACTGCAGTCTTCTACATTGAACAAAGGGCAGTCTTTAGACTCAATGAGAAGCGAGGCTTGGAGCTCGCTATTGTCACTAAACAAAGCTGTTCTAAATGTTAGACGAGTCGCTGTTGTCTCTTCAAAGAGACGCGGGATTGATATTATCTCCGCTTGGGAAAACAATGATATTATTTGCTCTGCCGCGATGTGCCGGTTTGCGAACATCTCAGCATGTGGCTTATACAGACCCGATATTGGGTATTCAAGTAGTTGCGGGAAAGTTGAGAATATGCTCTGATATAGATCCAAACTTGCATCCCGTACTGTAACCATTTCGTATCGCCCGTCTTTTGTAAGTCGATACTTGTGGCCCAAGATCAAACGTAGTTTTGATCACACCAATCGTCCACGCCAATTTCTTTTGCAAAACAAATATACCGGCCCAGTGGACGCGAACAACTTAATTAATTTGATTGTCTTTGAAATCTTGTCGTAGATTGTTTGACAGGGAACCAGCCGTAAATCCGAACAAACTCACTTGACTAACTATACCGTCAAATCTTCTTGGCATCTCATATAAGCCTTTCAAGGCCGATGGCGCTGGAATGCTTCCAAACACATTACCGTGCTTCTGCGCTTCGTGTATGACTTCAGCAGTTCGAGGGCCGACAGGCGGAAGGATTGGAATGTCTCCACCGTGAGTACTCATACCATACATGAAGCATTCATATGCTTTATGAAATATGGGCAAACTCAAAAAGACTCGTCTGCCCCGAGATAGTCCGATTGTAATGGGCCCTCGCAGCTAGGTGGTGCATTTGCTATGCATCCATCGCAGCCCAGAGTCCATGATTGATAAGCACAGTCGTCGGAAACCCCGTAGATCCTCAAATGTGCATTATTCTTAAAGGCTCAAATAGCGTTCCGGCAAATGTCTTCGTAGAAGCATGAGGAATGACATCGTCATCACGACTGAAAAACGCATACATCGGATGCATCATTCGTTACACATGGGTGTATTTAAGATAATTTGTTTATAGATTATGGGGCTTGCAACTACAAGTGTACGGCATTGAATTGATTTGGGGATGGTCATGTGTGCATTCAGGCTGCTACGATAGGAGCTGAAGATTGCATGAATAATTATGTTCTTTTTTCAAACAGTGAGTCTTACGGTATGACCTATTTTTGGGGCAGCCATGAGAATCAGAAGATAGCGGAGATCTAGTGGGCCCATGTGCGAAAAGTATGATAAAGTATTGTCTTCTTCCAAGCGTTTCCTCAATCCACCATCAGCACGAATTTATGGTGTGGCATAACTCACGTCTTTCTATGGATCTTGAAGGTCTCTTGACTTGGGAACCGCAACGGATGTAGCGCGGGTTAAGTAGAATGCATACTCACCGATCAGTGTTGGCAGAATTTCCTTACCGCAGTTTGGCATCGAGATTCGGTTTTCGGACTCTATGGTGGTTTTGAAACCATAAAATGATTCAAGCGATGAGTGTAGAATTACCTTGAGAAGTCAAGCTTGGTCAGGTCTGGACTGAAGGACTTGGTTGTTTCTGTCTACCTTGGTAGGTGTATATGTAGTTGGTTTATGTTGCAGTAGCCAGGCATTAAGTAAGGATGCCTAGATATACACAGCTAGAGGAGGTAACTCGAAAGATAGAAGCAAACCTATTTTGATGTGAAGAATCATAATCTTAACTTACCTATACACCTAGCTGCGTAGTTATGATTGGATAGAGTGAAGCATTAGTCGGGTATCCGTAGGAGATGATTGATGTATTTGTGAGACACGGTTTATGGTTCCCGGACGGCCAAAGCTGAGAGATGTGGTTGGAGCAGGGGTGGATGTGGTGGGCTTGGCTAGGTATACAGTACTGCGGCCGCCAGCTTCAACAACTTCAAAACTCGCAATTCCCCTCTCTGGTCAACTTTCTTCTTCAATTCTGTTTTATTACTTATTTGATTCCATGATAAGTTACCAATCACTCCACCCCACGGTCCACCAGTTCACTTCACTTCAAACTTTGCCCCCTCCACCAGTCTCGCTGAAGCGAAGTCCCCTAGTAACAATTGATGAAGTCAATCACATTCTACTATGGGAAATACTACCGTGAGTTCGATTCAACCTCCCACCTGTCTTTACCATAGTTCGATTGCAATTTTCGCAATAAACTCAGTAGATACCAGTCGCATACCCTTCTCGTTAAATAGTTTTCTCTCTCTACTATCCAGCCAGTCCCAAAAATATCTCAAAATAGCACTGTTTATTTGTTCAGCTTTGCCCCAATGAATTACAAACGGAGGGAATGATCTCGATAACCAGAGCCGTCGATGTTTGCAAGCTTTTGAAGATGCGCTAGTGCATGTGTAGTAGCTATCTTACCATCAGTGCGACTGCAACACTTCGATTGTGGGCCCATGCATTACTTTCACTGTTGATGAATTAATTTCTTGAACTGGCATGAAGGGTAGGTAAATTAACGCCTCTATCATTCACTAAAACCCTCCTATCAAACTACATAGAATTACTGTATGTTATATTGGATTTAATCTAGCATCAAGTGCTCTAAGTCGATTGGTGATTAGCTTATAATATTTATTTTTTATTTCAGCCAATTATACTAGATTTAATTGGTATATATTGGGGATAATGTCGGTGGAAGTGTTATTTTGAGCCACTTCAAACAGTTGGCCCGTCCCCTGAAGGTGGAAGGGATAAAGCCTTGGAAAATTTCGTACTGCTCGAGGTCTCTTTCGAATATTTACTTGTCTCTACGTAACCGAAATGTGAGATTAACCTTGAGTATCTTGTCGCATAATTCTCCGCCAGTGACTGATATAGTTACAGGTCATTCGCACGGTCGATTAAAGTCGTTGGTCCTGCTGGAGCTGGCAAAGCTACTGCGATAGGTTGCATGCTTTTCAAGGTTTGCTACGATATTTTCAATCTCCGTTCAAATCGATAAATTTCAATCCGAATATCACGCACTGACTGATAGTTCAAGTATGGCGGAATGCCTATGGACATCATGGAAGTGTTCCAGCGAGATGGCATCACAAAATATGACCAAGTCCTTGCCAAGCTTACCGCTCTTAAAGTCGTGCCAGCTTTTGATATCCAAAAGTACCATATCAGTATTCTTGGTAAGCATTCGCCGATATACGTCAATATCTACGTGGAAACTCCGATTAACAAATAATAGATTCAGGAAGTGACAAAAGAGCAGATTGCACTGTTCTTATTATGGCACCAGATATATCTTTGAAGGATGTGAACTGCGATGTGATATCACTGATGGCAATCCAAGAAAGTGATAAGATCATTGTATTATTGAACAAAATGTTAGTAACCATATATAATCTCTCTTATTTGGATATTTCATCTACTTATTCTTATTTGCAAAATCAGGGATATGCATGGTTGGTCTGAAGCGCAGTTTCGAAAAAGCGAGAAGGAGATTTCGGACTATTTTGTTTCCTTGGGGAAAGACATCACAAGGTATTGAATTTGCTATTATTACTAATATAGACTATTTCTTATACACTAACAGGACTTTCATTATTCCTGTCTCAAGCACTGGCGGAGACAATTATACCGGGACATCGTTGAAGAGCTTTTGGTACGCCGAGAATTCTAAGCCTAGCGCTACGGTCTTGGATGCTCTGGTTTCTCTTCTGGCGTAAGCTTTACAATCAGGGAATTGATGAATATCACCTAGTTATAGTTATATTCAAAATTCACAACCTGCCTATATTTCCCCTTCGCTTTGTTCTTCAAGATACCTACAATACTTACGTACCCAAATGCCTCCGCTCTGGATATCGGTGTTTCGTCGTCCATATCTCGCGCATAGACATCAATTCCCTCAACTTCCACAATTGCGCGTACAGCATCCTCGAAGCCTAATGCTGCCGCCCACGAGAGCGGCGTGCGCCCGTCATTGTCCTTTCGATTTGCATCTACTTTTTCTGATGACAAGAGTACTTGAACTGTCCTGGGGTTGGAATTTTCCAGCGCCCATGCCAGCGGTGTCCACCCATCTATATCTTCTGCGTCAGCTCCCGTGTCATCGCATTTGATGAGGTAATCGACGACCTCATCATGCCCACCACCTGCGGCCCATGATATAGAGTTCCTCCCATCTTTATCCTTACCCGATACTTCCAGTTTCCTACTCATGAGTAGTATTTTAACTACTTCGAGATGCCCACCAGCAGCAGCCCACGATAAAGCATCTCGTCCACAGAGGTCTTGCTCTTGACAACGTAGTTGATCCATCATCAATAAATGTTTAACTATTTGAACTCCACCACTTTCAACCGCCCAAGAGAGTATGTTCCGCCCTTTTTTGTCAAGGTGATTGATGTCTACGTTGGGGTTTCGTGTAAGCAATTGCACGATATCCAAGTGCTTGCCGCCAATGGCCCAAAATAATGGTGTCCATCCATTTATGTCTTGGATATCTAATTTCACACGTGAATCCTCAAGCAATGTTTCGACGATATCAATATGACCATTGCCGGCCGCAAATGATAATGAATCTCGACGCCCAAGGTCCTGTACATTTGGATCTATCTCAATATCTTTAAGAAGCAATTTTGCAACTTTCAGGCATCCAAATTGAGCTGCAATGGTCAGAGGGTGCAGTGCTGCTGATGCATTTGTGCCATCCCAAATTCGAGTTCTGGCAACATCAATGATATCATCATTGCACCTTCTAGATGCCCAGTACATAGCTATTTCTGTGATGTTTTGATCATGCTTATAATCTCTCTCCAATGTCGCATTCAGTACTTCCACGTGACCGAAGTAGCATGCTGCAATCAATGTATTGAAATGAGAAGGGTACAGACATTCTGGTTCTGTATAGAACCAAAAGTAGCGAAACCAGTTTTTAGAGCAGTGTTGGTTCATGTTCAAAAGACTGAAGGCAGCATCAAGAGCGCTTGTCTTTGCTGATCCGGATCTTGAATAGTGCTTTGGCCAATATCTAGCAGAGTAATCGAAAAGGGTATGGGTATCAGAGATTCCTTGGTAAGTGCGATAGCTTGTATAGTCGCGTTCTTGAAGAATGATATCTTCCTGGAGCTCAAAAGGTTCCCATACCACACCCTTGTCATTAAGCTGTGCACTCCCAGGTGATGCAATATCAACCGCATACGTGAACTTATCGACCGCAAAATCGTACCTATCAAATGCTACTGCA
>JWJB01000331.1:0-15855 GCA_000812895.1 Rutstroemia sydowiana | reverse complement strand
TTTTCTTCATCTCCTACTTTTACCTCCACAGCTTTATTCCCCAAGAAAATTCTACTTCTCTTCTTTTAACACCACACATTTTTTCCCACAAGAAGTTTCTACTTTCCCTTTATATGTACACTGTTTTGTCATTCTTTTTTCAGTCCATCAGGTTTGCATACGCAAGAACTCGGAAAATCCTCACTCGATCTATTTTTCTGTGAATACTGGTGGGCTTTTTTCTTCTTGTTTTCCCCTCTGTGCAATCAAGTTGCAATTAACATTAGTCCAACTAACAATAATCAGAGATAGATTTCGCCCACTAAAGTACTCCAAGACACAAGCAATGGCGTGCGTTTCTTGAGTCGACAAAAATGGCCGAACCACCAGCGAATGTCAATTCTCTCGATGGAAATCATGTTGTAGATGGTGGTGATCATCAATTAGAGGCTGGATCGCAGGCTGCGGCTACTGAGATAGAAGAAGGTTAGTAGATCGAGAAGTAAATTTGCATTTATGCTAATTCAATTGAACAGGAGGTGGTGTCAACACTGTTTTGGATTATTTCTCGCTCGAACCAGTAGAGCCCGATTACGATCGGTATGTATCATCGACGAAATGCAATGGAGTGAAGCTGTTCTAATTTATCATAGCATGTATGATGGCCAAGAGCAGCTGGGTGAGCCCGACATGTCTGTCGACCCTTGGGATACCGAGGAACCAACACAAAGAGAGCCTAATGTTTTGAGCACTGGCGAAAAACATGATATTAACTCTGTTGTGATGGTCGAAAATTGGAAAGAGCTTTGCGAGCGGGGTTTCTTGGCTCGTGAAATCAAGGAGATTATTGACCACAACCCTATCATCAACAAACCAACGGTCTTTCAGTGGGCAATCATCAAGCACACGAGTATTGCGTACAGAGAGGCGTCGAAAGACGACAAAGATCTGGTCTTTTGTGCGCCAGCCGGTAAGTTCATACAGAACCCTTGAATTTTGATTGATAATAATGGTGTATTTTAGAATGCGGTAAAATCCTTGGGATGGGATATGCCATCCATAATCTTTGTATCCAGAGACAATTGAAGGAGAGAGCCAAGCAAAATCTAGAGCAAGAGGGCGAGGACGGGGACGAGGGTTCAGAACACTCTCTGCCAGATGATACACGGCGACCAAGGTCCTTCGCACCCTGGGTTATCGTAGTAGTGTCTACACATTCAGCAGCCGTTGAGTACCTGCACAATTTTTCAAACATGTGTTCCGTCATCAATGATCAGTTCATGGTGAAAACTGGAGATTTTGCTTTCCGTTGGGGAATAACATCAAAACACACTGCTCGTTTCCTACCCAACCGCGATCTTCTGCTCCGAGATCAACCAAATGTCCTATTGGCTTGTCCAGGTCGCCTCATGCACCATATTAAGAATGGAGATCTGAAGCTCGATCAGTTGGAGATGATCGTATTTGACGATGTTCAGACTTTTCTCCAGGGTGGTTCTAGACAGGAAGGCTGGGATGGCCAAATTTTTGGTCCACAAGGATTCCTCAGTTATCTCGATTGTTTCCGCGATTCGAAGTTAGCCAAAGGGCGTTACAAGGAACCATTGAGATGTGCTATTTCTCCATATCCTATCTGGAACCTCAGAGGTTTCGACGACATCTTCCCTAACCCACACAGAAACCCCAAGGTGTTTACGTTGGTAGATGCTAATGGAAAGCCTATGGAGCCGACAAAATGCACGAATGTCGTCCATACTGTAGAAATCACCAACGTGAGGGGCATTCACCGTTTTCACCATGTGATGATGTTGTTGGAGAAGCTACATGCTGCCCAGCCCGAAAGATTCAAGCGAATCCTTCTCTTTGCCAATACTCGAAAACATGTGGAGGACCTATGCGATTGCATTTGGCGTGGAGGTCCACTTGGCGCAGCACCTCCTCCAAATTCAACCCCACTCTTTCATGGACGTCCCATCCAGCTCTTGCATGGGGGTGATAAGGATTACCATTACGTGGGAAGCAGGGCGACCGCTTCGCAGTACTACGATCCTAACCAGGTCAAGGAAAGCTTTGTCCTTGTATGCACTGATGCTTTGGCCTTTTCGGTCAACTTACAAGTGGACGCCGTTATTCAGGTGTTTCTACCATCGACAAATCATTGCGATGTTGATGCAGCCATTAATATTGTCGCGAGTCGGGCATCTCGTGCAGGTAAAAAGGGCAGTTTAGGCTGTAATATTGTAATGTGGGACGATACGCAAGATGAAGAGGCTTATGTTGCTCCAACTATCAAGAAATGGTTAGACGAACAAGGTTCAACACTTGATGATAGATTGACGGCGGTAGTTTCTCGTATGGAAAATGGTGGGGCTGAAGATGGTACTGGAGATAGTGGTTGGACTTCTACACAGGCTGGTGGTGATGATAATGGGGGAGAAGATGGTACTGGAGGTGGTAATGATTCGTAAATTGTGAAGGATTCCTTTCTCGTATCTCCAACTTTGAAATTGTTGAAGCTGGCAAGGCGGTACCCATAGTAGCCAACTTTACGATAGTGGTCTGCTGGATTTATAGATGGTCTTTTTTAATAGCCAATTGATCAAGAACGGACTGCATACCAGCCGATTGAAAATAATCACATACATAACTCTTCTTTTCTTCATTACGAAAGTGAACTCTCTAAAACTTCAGGTTAACCCAGCCACTACTCCAACATATAAAATCCGCAACATCTAGTTTGGACTCAATAAATGTTTTCCTCATATACAACAATGCCACTGCAAGGGCATATACTATAATAAGTAGCTGCTATATAGGGAGTTGTCCAAAATATCAAGAAGTGTATTATAATAATTTTTATTTGTAAGGTTAAATGATTTTGTTATTCAGAAAATCAGTTTTTGAGATAAATAATTTATTTATTTATATTTGATAGAGTTCGTTTTACAAGGATGGGACCTTCGTCACAGCTTGGAGGGTATGTACATACCTTTCCAAATGCCACAAGTGTGTAGTAATTAACAGAAAAACAAGCTCCGGCGATTTAAGAAAACGGCATAGAAAGTATCTAAGATCAATTCCTACAAGTACCTATCCATATCCAGCTATTTTCAGGCGCCACAAAGTAATTCATCGACGTCAAGACTTTCTTTCGTATTCGGGCTTTTAGATCTGACTGTATGAAATGTATGAAATGGACAATAATAATTGGTGGGGTTTGATGCGGGGAGATCTCTTGGTATTTTATTTTTGGTGTGGATGGGAGGATACCGGTACTGGATGACTAAACATTTGTCTTGTCTTGAACACCACTTTCATCATCATCTCTTTGACATCATCATAAGCATAATTCTATATAGAATGGTGAGGAGTAAATAGGTATTGGTATTACACTAAATATGGCGGGAAAAAATATATAGAAGAGCTATCTTCCCAACCTACGTTTCCATTTACTATTCACCAAAAACCTCATGTTCATCACCAAAACTCTCCGTCCATCTACCACATTCAGAACCTCAAATCTATATCATCTAAAAACACACTCCAATCTACTCAAAATGTCCACCACCACAGCACCCTCCTCCACCTCCATCCCAGGCGAAAACTTCGAAGTCCGTCAAACCTCTTCCACAGAAGATTGGCATCCCACACCCTCCAAATCCATCCCATTGTCTCCAGCACGTCAAGCACTAGTAGATGATATCCTCGCACTCTATAGTTGCGAGCCGACTATCGAACGTGTAAAGCGTTATACACCAGATTGTGTATATGATGATCAATTCGTATATGCGAATGATAGGTATAAGATGGCTGGACAATGGTTTGCGTTGCCGAAATTGTTTAAGGAGAGTAAGAATGAGGGGTATGAGGTTGTGAGGAGTGATGATGAGGTTATTCAGTTTAAGAATGAACAGGTGTGTACTAGTATATTCCTCACGATATAATTTCCCAAGTTTATTTATCTCATTTTACTTCGATATTCACACAAAACTAACACTCCACCCAACAGTCATGGACCTTCAAGATCATCCCAAAAACAGCAACAATCAACGCACTAGTAACGCTATCCCTAGACCCGGAAACAGTACACAGTGATTTTATCCGCGTTAAATATCATAAGGATCAAGCGAATGATAAGGATTATAGTCATGAGGGATTGGGATTCACGTTTAAGAAGTGGCAGGCTGATCAGGTGGCTAAACATATGGATAGTAAGGAGGTGGAGGTTTTTAAGGGGGATAGTGTTGCGGGGAAGGAAAGTGTTAGGAAGTATGGGGATGGGGAGGGAGAAGCGCCTGTTAAGGATTTGTAGGGTGGGGACGAGGAAGAAAAATGGGTGAAATTTAGTTGGGGAGAAAGAGGAATGGTTTGAATTGATATTTTATGCGGAAATAGTTGATAGATGATGTTGGATGAAGCTACTGGTGGTATTAATACCAAAGAGCTCGTTTTCCGAAATATCGTACCTTGCTTACAAAATGAATATGTGACTTGTCAATTGTTTTACGGCATAGTTTTCTCCTTTCTCTACTTTCTTACTCACTCACTAATTGTTACTGTATCAATCACTTTCTCCTTAGTTACGCCACCATATTAAAGACCATTCGTATCAGTAAACGTATCCTAAGATCCTACTAGATAGAGTGGATGTAAATACCATTTGTACACAAGTTTTTAGATATAGATTAGCTGAAGATTTCTCAACTTCTTGAGTTTTATATAATCCATGAAGCTATCCACAAACTGTGCTGAGGAATATACTGTAGATCTTTAGTTCATATATACTTTTCTTTCTCTCTATACATGACCACTGCATTTTATTACTATTTCACCTTGTCAGACGAACAATTAAAGTACCTTCCTAATACGAAAATCAAACTAGACTGCATAATTGACTTCTCTGTTACAAAAATTTTATTATATTGTATAAATACATAACTTCTTCAAATATTCTAAGAAATATCTGCAGATAAAGAAAGGAATAAATCTACCAGAAGGAAACTTGTAGGATTTACCAACTACCTCTGATAAGTTTTCTAACAAGAAAGCTTATGCACTGAAAGGAGTATCTTTCTGGACTTTGTGATTGATTTTGAGAGGGGATTTTAAGAAGAGTGGAAGAGAGGAGGCAGAAGTGAAAGTAATTTGAAGCTCTTGGGATTATTATATGCATGGTTTGTCTTTGATTTGAGGGTTGGTAAATCGCTGGTGAAAATTGTGCCAAAGTGGTGATGAGGTTTGCTGGAGGTTTGAGAGAACGAGGATGAGGACGTTTGGAGCTGTTGATCATGCTGGCTGATAACCTGACAATTGAGGAATTTAACAGTCTGGAAATCTGGTCATTTAGTCATTTAGCAATCTGGAAATCCATACTATATTACTGTACAATTGTAATGTAAGCAGTACCGAAAATCACTACAAAGGTATGATGAATTAGTACTGTACCAGTGATTATGGATATAACAGGGACCATTGAATGAAGGATAATTCAATATCAGTAACAGCTATTCCTAAGAAAAATTTATTTTAGTATAGTTATTTGACCTGATGATAGTTTTTCAAAATTACAACACTATTATTCACAACTAAATGGAATAGGATTCATTGACCCCTTTCTGAGTGACTGCTGCCAGCCACCAAGATCATAGATTTACATAGAACTTCGAAAACCTTTTAGTGTTGTATGAGATGCAAGATGTCATAGTATGGTAGGAAATTGAATTTCGTAGATTAGATGAAGGACTTGAAAGGCAACCTACCAGACAAAAGATCAGCAGAATACAGCTACTGTATAACTTGTCCAATATTCACTCAGTCTTGGAGTGAAGCTGTTATAGTAGATATCTCGATGAAACAAGAGGATGTCCATGAGGATGTTACTTGGAGGATTGCTCCGGAGAATTGTCTCTATATATACTGTTGGTGAATAACTACCTTACTAAGGTACGACTCATATTATTATGGTCAATACCATACTAGCACTATTGTACTGGGAATACCTTCAGTATATAAGGGTTTCTACCTACCTACCTTAGCTCCTTAGACAGAACAATACAACAATAACTGGACGACCGATACATGTATATGTATCACAATATCAGGGCGATATCAACAGATACTGTTTCTAAAGATAATTTGAATAATCTTCTGTCTAGAACTTTGTCCATTTTCTACAGATTACCTCCCACCAAATATTTTGCTGTCTTTCTACTCATTTCTTGAGTCTGCCATTATTCTAGCATACGGGTATTCCAGCATACAATCATATCAACTGTTTTTTGTATCATCAGATTCCTAAATAAAACATGATGGATCAAGCACACAACACAGAAACGTCTAGCAATGAGGTTCAGCCTCGATTCGCTTTCCAGGAAGGCATGGAAGTAAGCAACATCAGCCCTTCTCCCCCAACCTAACTATCAACATACGCTAACTTCTCTTTTTTAATAGCCCAGACTGTTCCAAATCCTAGTACAAGAACTTCGCGACATGATATACGAGTATGCAACCTCTCCTCTCACAACTGTTAATGGTGAAAATCCAGAACTCCTAACTAATCTCTTTCCCAGGCTCCTCCTACCAGGACCTAGAACTCTCGAATTCGGTCATGCCTTTACAACACCCATCGTCTTCACACTCTGCCGAGATTCAAATCAATATGCCCAGTCCAAGGGCTGGAAAATTTCCTTCCGCAATAACATGTACTTCAACCCAACAATCGATAGCCTGTACCTACCACATCCATACGTCTACATCATGAGTGGTAAGCCACCAATTGGAGGACAGCAACAGGGTTACGATAGAATAATGAAAAGCCACGGTTCTTCGTACCATGAATACGTGTTTAGAAAATTCACAACATTCGTACGCAATTCACCTGATACCGCGAACGTCAAAAAAATATTCATCAACTGCCATCTTATGCTTGTAATTCATACCACAAAGAGTTTGCCTGGTTGCGATTTTATCAGCCGCTTGCCTGCTTCTATGGTATACGTATCAGCATATACCGAACCCAACCCCTCGATCCAGGGTATAAAACAGGATCTCAGGTTACCGGACGGGGAGATCCCACTTGAGGTACAACCTTACCGAAAATCATATTCCATTCTATCTCAGCGGTTCCAGGGGAGATTAAGAGGGGAGTTGCGATTTATGAAGTGGCTTGGTTCCGAAGTATTAATACCCGAAGGTTTGGTACTTATTGAATGGGAGCATATTACACAGAGAGAGGCACAGTTGAATACTTTGCATATGAAATTTAGGGGTTTAGATGCTGTTTTGTATGATCAGTTATTTATGATTAGATGGGTTTGATTGGGTGGATTGGAAGGAAGATAGTATGGTAGTTACCTAGTAGTCCCTAGAAGGGATAAGCATATTCCGGATAGTCGAGCCCCTGAGAGGAATGTATAGTGGTTATTTGATGAGACAATATATTTATTTTGTGGTAGAATTTTGAGTTGTGAAAATGTAGTTTGACATGAATGCTGAATTGAATTGATGAACTTCTGACAAATTTTATGTATTGATCCAATCCCTTTACATCTAGACTTTTATCTCCTTACCTCGTTTACGAACAATTTAATACTGTTCCTCAATCTTGTCAGCATAAAGTACCTCAATTCTCAATTTCTGACTCCAGCACTTGAGCACTATCCATTGTTCTCTATAAATCCGACTTTATCCTTAAAACGCATAACCCTCTTCTTGGTGAACCCATCCCACCCTCATCATTCATTCCCCGGCCTCTCTTGCCCTTGCCCTTGGCACCGGCACCGGCACCACCACCCAACTGCTTTGGCGTCTTTGGCTCACGGCCTCCACACATCATTAGATGAATCTTCTATATCTTGACGCAAACTATAATCGCCCAAGGACTCTCATCTCATCCATTTATCACAGAACTGTTTATCCCCTCATCCTAACCATAAATATCACGGCACGCTTTCCCCATCCACTCATCTATAAATATCACCACCTCAAAGATAAACATGATACAACTTACATGCCTACAATCCCCACGAATGCATCAATTAGGAGCTGCCCCTCCTTAATGAGCGGTGTCCAGTCTGCTCCGCCCAATACTTAACCTTTTTATATCCATATTTTATCACGACATATCTAAATACTTTCCTCTCAATCTGTTAGCTGATAACATTTTATTCCACCATCCTGGCTATACACATCTGAACAATATTATCTCAACCTATCAGCCCAATAAACCATGACACCTTATTCTTACGATCCTTGTTGCAGATTTTCTCTCATCCCCAACCGTGGGCTGGAATCTTTTTCTCACAGCTGTTGGGATTCCTCAAATTAAGTGCGTGACATTCGCATACGAACGTACAGCACGTTTCGAGAGAGCATGAAGTATGCGATGAACAGCATTAAGGTTTCCCAATTGATGGTCTTTCATCAATTTCTAGACGGCAATGTTAGTATGGTCAAAATCCAAACTAATTATCTGGCTAGAGTACCCTTTCGAACAGTTTTATCTTCAATTGGGTTGAAAGTTAATTGGATGATTACAAGCTGGACGAGCTGCTAGCCGGCGTGACAGACTAGCCAAGGATTTCATCCCTGGATTATCCACCTGCGCGGCAGTGTTATTCCATGATTCTGCGAGTTCTAGCCTATTGAACTTTCCCTCTCCTTCGTGGAAGTCTATAAATAACGGACTATTGTCAGATTTGGTGGAGGGAAAAGAGAAGAGGAGTAGCGACCTAGCTCTCAACCTAAAAGTAATATAATACTGAAGAGTCTCAGAGAATTTAAGGAGAAATTGCGAAGACTTAGTGTCCTCCTCAAGAGACCTTAAGGTATATTGGCCTATATATCAAAAGTGTATGAAAAAGGTGAACGCGGGATTATGGATATCGTTTGAAGAATCTAGTAGCTCGAAAGAATACTTCAGTAATCGTGTCAAAGCTTCAAGTCACGGTATCAGGTATCAGGTATCAGATATCAGATAGCTAAAATATGCCGCTATGCGTAGTTGATGAAGCTTAAAACTTCTGGTAATCCGAAACTGAATATGTCATGATTGATTCCGGTCCAAGGCCTCTTCGTATTTCCACTTTGTCTCATTGTCCAGCGCTCAAACTTATCTTTCAAGGTAACTTTTATTGCCCATGCCCAATGTTGAATATTCCCGAGGTGTATAATGTCCCATGCACTTATACAACGACCAAATTCTTCAATACGGCAGCCCAATGCAATATCTTCATCATCGCAAGTTTAATGGGGAATATCCATTTTGGAATCAGGTACTTCTTGTATGTTTGCTTAGATATACCAGGTGTCACTCTTGATTGGTGACAGTTGCTTACCCCGCTAAATCTGAAAGATGGGGCGCTTGGGTATAATTATGTTGGGCATTAAAGAACAAATAGCACAAGTCTGAGTAAGTACCAGTATAACCCATGGTTCCTTGGTGAGTCTTTGCGACTGCTCTTCGCTCCAAATACCAATTCCGACAATAATGAATTCACTACTTCACTACGAACATTTGCCAGAATCAAATTCACCCGAAATTTGTCTCAGCCACCCAACCGAGCAAGAATGCGTCACCATTTGGACAAACACCGCGACTATATGGAAGCGGGGATATGACGTGCCAACTTATATTGAACAAGCAAAATATCTAGCAACGGCGCCGAATTCGAAGAACGGTGGAATGACAACATGGATCTTAGTCGATAAGAATCTTGCTCAAGACCAACGACCGATCTTATCCTCGTGTGAAAGTTATAAAAAACGTTCCTTGATCAGTGATGCAGATGGGAATGTCAGTGAAGCTATTGTTCATGGCATTGCCAGTGTGTTCACTCCCCGTGAATACCGCTCTCGAGGTTATGCAACACGTCTGCTGAGTGATCTGACTAAGATTCTTGCGAACTGGCAAACGGAGCACATCAAATGTGCCGGTAGTATACTCTACTCTGGTATTGGAGCAGAATTCTATGCCGGACTCGGGTGGCATCCCATTTCCGCAAATACCCATATCGTCATCCAGCCATCGAAGACTTCAGACCAGTCTCAGATTTTGGCCAAACCGATTATGGAAGAGGACATTCCAGAGCTATGTGAAAAGGATCAATTGATGATAAAGTCCAAGATGGCAAATCCAATAGAAGGGTCCAAAAAACGTCTCATAATTGTACCAGATGCTGATACTATGACGATGCACATGATGTGGGAATATTTTGGAGCCACTCATCTGAATGGAAAGGTTCCTAGAGCAAAAGGAGCGATCGCAGGACCATCCGGTAGCCGAATTTGGGCAATATGGACTACTCGCTATAAGTCTCCCCCCGCTGCTCAGATGGGCAACAACGCATTATACATTCTCCGAATTGTTATCGAAAATCAGGAGATGTGGAATGAATCAGATGCGGTGTTGCTGCACGAACAGGCAGGATATCTAAAGACGGTGCTTGAGGCTGCCCAGACTCATGCTGCAGAGTGGAAGCTCGACAAAATATACTCTTGGGACCCGACGCCATCAGTTCAAAAGCTGATTGACCTTGCGAGGATACCTTGTTCGGTGGTGGACAGAAGAACTGCGGATGATGAAGAAATAGCATCTGCCTTATGGTATGATGGGAAATGTGGCCAAACGGACGGGGTTGAATGGATTAATAATGAGTATTATTCATACTATTAGAGGCTGATACTTAAATTGCCAAGTCAGCCCCGGAAATATTTAAGGAAAACTTTGAAAATAGCTAGTAATTCAACATACAAACATCAACAAAATCTTGTTCTTTGAACCAAATATCTAGCTAGCGGGTGTATATCGGGTGTATGTCTTAGACAAGTGAAACTAGTCTGCAAGTTGAGCTTGTACAGCCTACCAAAATTCAAGATCAGAATTGAACAAGTTATGTCACCAACTTAATTTCTTAATAAATATAACAGGCATTGAATGATAGATAATCTGCTTAATAATGATAAAGTTGACGTTTCTCCATAGATATAGACGCCAATTATACTCCATTGAGAATCAAGACGGGTATCCATTATCCTCATCCTGAACACTGATCTAGTAGTGATGAGCCACGTTGGCTAGGCTGACACAGATATAGAAGCTCACGATGCTGGCTGGACTCTCTAGCGAGTAATTGGCCACATTCAATATTTGCTTGTTGTAATATAATAACTAAAAACAAGCAATTTCATGGTTAAAGAAAGTCGCAGGTCAGGACTCGAGTTTTAAACCTCTCATATACTATGAGTCTATGCGTCGAAGAAGGCGTGAGAGAGCAGTAAGATCCCTTAATCAGCTAGAATCCGACCCAAGAGAACCCATTGACTAAACACGTCTAATACGAACTAATGGCCATCACACGTCATTCTCAATACCATGGAATCGCCGACCATAATGAGTTGATTGCTCGACCCGAGTATCCCCTTCAACGAAAAACTACACACTCAGCGCTTACCTGGCGGTAAACAAGTATCGTAGATAGATGGTATGACTAGATTATGCGCCCACTGAAGATGGGTAAAGTCTAATTAAAGTTCTTGAAATCTAAATTTTTCCATTCACGATCGATGCAATAACCTCGTCCAAGTTCTCCTTCGGCAATGAGAGCAACTCATTCGCCGTTTTCTCATATTCAGCATGGTTTCCACCATACCCCGGAACAGAACTGAGATATCGGATCAACATCATACCGGCAATATTCAACTCTCCCTTGGACATCTCCTCCAATGCAACCTTTTTCTGCTCCTCTGCATCGACATACTGATAAATATCGGCGAGTTAGTAATTGATCATGAAGGTGCAGATTTGGAGGAATAGGACTCAATATTGCCTAACTTGAGAGTGGGAAGACAAATGAGATGAAACGTGAAGTGGAAATTGAGATGGGGAGTTGTTAATCAAAAGAATCAATGACGTACGTTAGCATCCCATTTCGTACCAGTTGCTTTTCCAAGCGAGGCAAGAACTTCATTCTGTGAGACGGTGAATGAATCGATAAATAAGTGCTTATTGGCCGTTTCTTCGTCGGGAAGAAGCAACGAATTCTTGACAGCTGTACTGATTGAGGACAGTGTTGTGGTTGAATACTTGTATTCACCTCTACTGTAAATAATAGCTTTGTGCTCCTGTAAGTTGAAGCCCAAGGTCATGTGTACCGCACTGTTCTAAATCAGCTAATATCCTAAGAAAATACAAGAAATAGAACCACGAAGTTCACATAAATCTAATCATACATACAATTCAAAAATAGGGCCATTGATAAATGCAGTCCATGCCAAGCCATCCAGCTCCTTTGTTTTCAAGTATTCAACCGTTTCCATCTTCCCCTTGAAGAATTCTGGTAATAGTTCTAGGGCCTTCTCATTCCGCCTATCACTGCCAAACTCAGATGGTATGAAGCGCTTAACTCCGGCTTTGATAGCGGCATCGATCATGGTCTTTTGATGGTGGAGAGACTGCGGATTCAGAGTTGAGATAACAACATCTTGTCCTAAGAATGCATCTACTAGCTCGGATTCCGGATAGTCGTCACCAACGCGATGAACTATTAAGGGGGATTCAAATTCGGACGATTTGCGGGAGAGAATAGAAAGGTTGAAGCGAGTGTCGGCCTCGAAAGCGGATACAATGTATGGACCAAGGTGACCACCGGCACCGACCAAAATGACTTTTTGGGGTTCAGTCATGTTTGAATGAGTGGAAGAGAAATTGGTGTCAAATTTTGCAGTTGCGCGTAATGAAGCGGACCGAGCGGTTGGCTGGCTTAAGCAGAGAAATGATTTGTGTGTCTTTGGGAGATATAAAGCTATCGCACGAGCAAGAGATCTGGCTTTTATATATCGAAAATATCCCCAAATACCAGGAGGTACGCTACGAGACAAGCGAATATGGAGCAAATGTAAATAACAAGGCTTTCGAATGTATCTTGTGTCTACCGTTGCAAACACTTCAACAAAGCTATAATATCTCTTGCTGCAATTACTCCTAGCTGCAATATACTTGTATGTACAAGCTTACCAAGATCGCGGGGTTGTACTGGATCCACAATTTCTTCGACCAATAATGTCCTTGGTATCGTAAAATACACCTAGGCGAGTTAGGTTCTGAAGGTCACGTCATAGGATTCACAAACGTTTCCGAAAACTTTCCGATATGTCGTCGAGACCAATTTAGATAATCTTTAGACGCAAGATTGGCGAACAAATAGAAAGACTTATAACGGTCAAAGCTCACTTTAAGACTCCCTGATATAAGGGTGTTTCTGACAAATCAGAAACTGTTTCTAAAAATGATATGGGGTTTATCTTGAATATAATAATAGCGCCCCAATTCTCAAGAAGTCGTCTCCATAGTTTTGAGATTTCTCTATTGCAGAAATCTTTCTGCAATCTTTCTACCTTTGATTTATGCAAGATCATATTCTTCTAGCTGAGTCATTCATTGATATAAAAATACCTCAATAGATCCCCAAGAAAGCTTGAAAACGAGTATCCTTCTAGCGAGTTCTGACTCTATTGACAAGAAACCACATGAGCATATTCAGCCACAACTAATCAGCGAAACACAAATTTTCTGGTGATGATTCAAGTTAGGTGAAGATGTTTCAAATATATTTAAATACTCTACAAAGACCCCTGCCATACACAATTCTACCTGGTGGGCAAATTGGTCCACTCTTTCACTTCCTGAAAGTCCATGATTTCATTAGGTCCTCCAAATCTACTCTGCAAATCTTTCCAATTCCTATTTACTGCCGTTTCTGGCCTCCATCGGAAAGCATTCTTCAGCTTTGGATCCAGCTTCCCCTCCATAGAATCAGCAACGTATCCACCGACAGTAGGGATGTGCATGAAGCCATGTCCTGATCCACCAACAGCCACAGTGAGCGAAGCGTATCCAGGTGGTGTATCGATCAGGAAAGCTCGATCTGGAGTGTCAGCGCACCAACATATTCGCGCAAAGCTCAACGGACGGTCTGCAAGTTGTGGCATCGTCTCTAATAAGAATTGTCGAACTCTCTTTTCCGAATCAATAGGGACTTGCTGTTTTGCAAATGGAACGCTCCTTAGTTTACCATCTGGTCCTGGAACCTAAGACAGAATTTGGTTAGTGTTTTTTTCTATAGTATAATATATGTTGAACTTCGTAGATGGTACAAGCGGATGCACGGTAAGGTAGGATGTGTACTAACCCAGTTGCAGTAGCCCGGATGCTCGTCACAAATTTTGAGCTCGTGATTATCCTCATCTGGCTCCATGAAGAATCCCTTCTCTATATTGAAGAGAACTGGAAGATTCTTATAGAGTTTCGTCTCCTCCTCCGTCATCTTGATATGTGCTAGAGTCCAAGCCGTGGGCCTTAACTGATCCTTGAAATCGAAAAGCGCATCGGCACTAGCTCCCGTTGCAAGAATTGTCCTGTCACCCCGATGCTCCTTTCCATCCGCAGTCTTCACGCCCAAAATATCACCGTCCTCATTGATGAGACTAGTGACACAACCTTGAGGTGAGCCCGTAACAAATTTCACACCAAGCTTTCCCGCCTCTTTTGCTGCACTTTCCAAGGCTTTACGCGCATGTACCCATCCAGCGCCAGTAGATTTAAACACGCCTTTCCAACCGGGGAAATCACCTGTCAGTACTCCAGGTGGCATAGTCTTCCTGAAATCCTCCGCGGTCTCTAGTCTCACAAACCCAGGCCTAGAATCGGGCTGCTCTCGAATTTCAAGCTGCTCTAATGCAGCCGGAGTATCGGCAGCCACGATATACCCCGTTGGGTGATAATATGGCGTAAAAACAGAGTCGTTTTGCCAACCCTCGGTTGCTTTCTCAAGCAAGATTTCAGATATATCATCTTCGCCTTCTGTGAAGGAGCCTAGTTATATTAGATAAGTTGTATGTGAGGGATCTCGCCGAACTTACCTTGCTCAACAATCTTGTTGACATCGTTTCCAGCGGATATTGGAGACGGTATAGGATATGCATCAAGTATCGTGATATCTACATAGCCTCGACGGGCCAAGTGAAGAGCCGTAGAAACAGCCCAAGTTCCACCTCCCGCAATAAGGATACGAGAGGACAGGCTTAGTTCAGTGGGCATGTTTGTTGTCGGGAATTGGTTGATTGTTGTACGTCGAATGAATACTTAGCTCTCTATATAATATCTGTGTATTTAGGAGCTATCGGATCCAGCCTGTATCGTATGTTTACAGCCGCAGTGTTGATGAGTCGTTGATTGGTGGGGGTGTATACAACGTCGAAAGTGGGTAGATAGAACTAAGCTCCAAGCGAGGTCCTAGTTCTACCGTGCCGTGAGTGTCAAATTATCAATATCCTACTATTATCCAGGGGTTTTGGAAATGAAATTGTGCTTAGAGGATTCATTCCTCCCATATATACGCCCAAATATTTGTGATTGGCGCTTCCGCCAACTAAACCAAACGAATATACTCATAAATCGCGATACGAAAACGTTTTCTCGGCGATCCCATAAAATGTTGCTTGAGTATTTCTTATCCTTGCACGCCCTTGACTAAGCCTTTTTAAGCTTGTGATGTCCTTTTATAGTAAGGTTATCGTAAGCGAAATAAAAAGAAGTGAATATATCAATTCTTATTGTATTACCCCACCTCTTCCTTACGCTCACTCCCCTAATCTTTTTATACAACCTCCCATTCGAGACCCTGCATCTTGTTTCCAATAAATTGTTCACAGTTCTCTTTGCCTTATCTCAACAACATTCAAGCTAGAAATCATACCGGTCCCTCTCCGTCCATCGGATTACCCAAAATGGGGGTGAGCAGGAACATTTGTTGATAAGGGGCCTAGTACAGGGCTCGCCCTTGTTACGGCAATAGCCCATCATCTATCAATTGTAATTTT
>JWJB01000330.1:0-32809 GCA_000812895.1 Rutstroemia sydowiana | reverse complement strand
CATTTTGTGTTGTTGAGAATGAGTGTACAAAGATATACTTGTTTGCCGTAACATCCGGTTTCAGCAGGGCATTTACCACGGCAGCTCCGACAAGTGGGAGTGTGGAAGTTGAGAAAGGTTGATCTCCATCTTCAAGTATCAAGGCTTTTTGATTCGCAAGATCGAAGCCTAAGAATCCATTTTCCAGACCCCAGTCAAATAATAAACCGGTTATGATACCTGTCCAGGAAAGGCCCTTGCTCTCTTGGGCTCTCAAATGATCGACAACATCTACTTTGATTTGCAAAGGCGGAATAATAGTAATGGATTTGTCGTTGGTAGAGTCGCCGCTCCATTCACCGGGAATGAAGCGTTTGATTCCAGCTTGGACTGCAATGTCAATGATGTGTATCTGGCTCTCGATTGCCCATGGTGACATGCAAGAGATGACTGCGTCTTGGCCCTTGAAGGCTTGAAGAAGCTCGTCGCTGGGGTAGTCATCACCCACGACATGGATTTTGTACTGCGAGGGAAATTTGGATTTTGACGACTTGCGGGTGACTATTGAAACATCGAAATGGCGTTCAAGAGCTTGGAGGACTGCAGGTCCGATCTGGCCCCCTGCACCAACGACAATAACTTTCTGAATTGTGGAAGACATGATTGTGAGAAGTTGACTCAATTTATGATGGTGATGATCAAAATAAGTCGTGCGATCGTGATTTTATAGTTAAGAGTCGTTGCAGACATCCGTGGTGTAAAACCTGCGAAACCAGCGAGAGGGTTCAATAGAGAATGTCTGTGCGAGCGATGCTTAGAAATACAAAAAAGGTCGACGACAACCACGGAATTGCATAACGGAACTCCTTACGGAAGTCGTAGACAGAAAATTTCTGTGCTGGCGATACTTTAAAATACATTAAAAAGCGACGACAATTATGGGACACAAAACGGAACTCCTTACGGAATTCCGTTAACGACTTCCGTACAAGCTACAACGACAGCTTTGACGACATGAATGTAAAGAGACTTGTTATCAGAATACAGAATTGATCGACAGACTTGACCTAACATATAACTATGCTCATCGGACTGCTTTGAATTGCAGAAATCCCACACTTCGTTCCCCTACACTACACCTGAGCTCCAAAATTTGCAATACATCCAAACTATCGCTATAAAAATGGCCACATACCTCATTACATGTGCCACAGGCAGACAAGGACAATCAGTCATCCGAAATCTCATCGCAGCCGGCGCCAAAGTCCATGCCGTCGTGCGCAACCCCCTCCAAGCTTCCGCACGCGAGTTGGAGAATTCAGGTGTTACTCTATTCAAAGGAGAGCTCAACGACTTCGACGTCTTTCGCGAGGCCGCCAAGGGATGCAGCGGCCTTTATTTGAATCTGCCTGCAGCACCAGAGCCGCTTGAAGCCCGAGGCATCATCAAAGCATGCAAAGAAGCCGGCGTAGAGACCGTCGTACTCTCAACCTCATTCCTTGTTGGCGACCGCGACCAATGGGAAACTACAAAAGGTCAACGAGATGATCTATATGATTACTATAGTATGAAAGCTGCGTTGGAAACCGAAGTTCTTCAAGGAGGTGTTAATTACACTATTTTGCGACCTGCATTTTATCATGACAATTACTTGACTGGGGGCGACTTCTATTTTCCCGGTCTCTCCACCAATAATGAGCTTGTGCACTCGTTTGCACCAAATACAAAGATAGCCCATGTTGACGACAACGACCTTGGGAAGTTCGGAGCAGCCGCGTTACTTCACCCGGAAAAGTATGGCAGACAGGCATTCGAACTCGGGAGCGAGAATCTGACTATCGAGGAAATGGCTGCTATACTTAGCAGAGTCAGTGGAAGGGAAATCAAAGCGAGGAAGCGCACTCCTGAGGAGGAGTTGGAAGCAGCTCCACTTGTTGTTATACAGAAGTTTCACTTTTTCACAAGTAGAACTGGTCTGGGGGAGATTGATGTGACAGTGGCTCAGAAGAAGTTTGGGATACGAATGGGGACTTATGAGGAGTATTTTAGAGAGAACAAGGCTCGCCTGTTGGAGTTTTTGCCAGCCCAGTAAGGCAAATGGCTGAATTCACTGACTTGGGACGCAGCGCGAAATTAATTCGTCCAAAAACATGGCAGATCTATTCATATCCGTTCCATCGGAAGTCCTGTACCATCCTTTACTTGAAATTAGCTAGATCATTGCCGGTTTCTGGAGCCTCTCAAAGGCAGTAACTAATTCTAAAATAAAGCGCATAATAGTATTGCTCCACACCAGAAGAGGGGTTCATTGATATGTGACACTCCCGGTGAGCTTCTCCCTTTGAGGGACGTAATAAATCATATTGCTCCCTCCAGTGATATTTTGGTCCGGTACAATTCCGGCAAAAAAATAAAACATACAACAGTGGGGATTCGCTGGTGGTCACCCACCCAACTACTAATCCACCGATTCAAGGCTTGTGTATGGCAGAGCGGACGGGATGCCCAATTCTCCTTGATCTATGGTCGTATGTGCTTGCTTTGGCTCAAAAGAGTGTTATATGCATTAGAATTAAAGGTAAGCAGGAGCCGGTAAATACATTTGCGCTGGTATTGACCGGCCGAGCCGAAATATACAACATTTTCCGCGAGCGCATGGTAGCAGACGTTGTAAACCAATACGGAGTTATGCTTCTATATATTCATGGCTAAGGCTGAGACATCAAGTCGTCACTAGGAGCAGTATTCATATATCGCCAGTGCCAAAACTTCCCAGCAACATAAGGTTTTAGTCCCCCCACTTTCCCTTTGCCGTGTTTTCTTGAAGCTTAAACAACATTTATGAGGCGGTACTTCCACTCACCAACAATCGTCGGTCTCCTGACCTATGCTTCCCCACAATTCTATCAAGATTATCCAATCGTATCTCGGGTTAGTGAAACTAGATAGGTCAAGTCAATCTCTTCAGTTTCTCTCAACCTTGCCTACACTCATCGGTTTTTGATCTACAGTCGCTGTCAGAGGAAAGAAAGTAACTAGGTTTACTACAGCCAGAGCCCAGACTATTCGTGCAGTGAGGCCGTGGAATGGCCCACTGGCTTACTGTAGAGGCAGTGTTACTTGGCTGTTTGATTCTACTTGGCTCCGATTTGTCTGTACATACTAGTAGTATGTCGGTACCATGCAGCAGCGGCGCCTGTACCCAATGATTTGGTGCGTCAAATGGTGTTTCTTGAATGTTCGCAAACATTCTGCCTCCCTGCCTTACTATTCGTTTGTAATCTACATATGCAGGATAGCGAAGTGCGCCGCGTCAGTGCATGCGACTTGCCTAGCAAATCCATATCCTAGTAAGGGAATTCGAAATCATTCTTTCATCTCTCTTCTCCAGTTCTTTATTATAGCTAGAAGATTTCTGCATGCTATGAGAACCAACTCCTGCCTTCAGGAGGTGTAATAAGAATTTGATCTCATTGTTCCAACTTTCCGATTGACTCTCTATCCTATCTCACTGGCACGTACACTTTTGCACTTTCCCGATCGATAATTTGGTTCCTGCAGCTTTTGAAGCAGGCAAGTCATCAAGTGGAAATCATTACTATGGCACGTTTGTCCCTAGACAGCTACCATTGCAATACTATGCGATACTGTTTGCCACGGTTGAGTGAAAGTCATTGACGCACCATTTCCTCAATACCACTTGAGACACATCTCTGCATATTGCTGGGCTGTAGTGGTTGCCACTCCTGCTTTGTCCATATTCGTACCAACCACTGCACTTTGATCAATCCTTCTTGGCTTGTGATAGCCAGCGTTGGGTTGAGTAAAGAAGAGTAAACAAGAAACTGCATGCTTACGTGAAATTCGGTATTTACGGCCTGCAACATCACGTAGTATCTGAAACTCACCGCATTTGAGGGCACTTTGTTCAAGATAGAGAGCCATTTAGTGGCTCGTTTCTGGCCATTTTCTACGTTTCTTTGAGTCTAGAGTACCAAAAGACAGGTCACCGCCATCCTCTTACAGCCACTGCCAACTCTTCTCATCGTCCAAACAGCCCCGATAGCAATCTATTTTATTACTCCATGCTCAATTTATCAAAATGGAAGATGGCTACTCATCTCGCAGCTCCAGGGACTGGGATGGGGATATCCTTGAGGATCTTTCGCAGGGTCGGCCCGTCCCATATTCTTCGTCGATAGGATTGTTATGATCTCGTATATTATTGTGAGTATGAATAGTATATGCGATTGAGACTGTGCCGAAAGTGGTGAAAGTGGTTCCTTGGGTTTAAAATTGTGTGGTCTATCGGCAAAACTTTCATCCCGTCTTCGAAATAGGAACAAGTTTCATTCTTCAACGAACCTGTGGTCACTCACTAAGAAGTGTGTGGATGGCCAAGCTGGCATGAAGAACGATGATATTATTGATGCTGTTATTCGAGCATCGTTCGGCCGCAACGAATCTAATTTTGTATTT
Organism: Rutstroemia sydowiana; assembly: GCA_000812895.1. NCBI lineage: Eukaryota > Fungi > Ascomycota > Leotiomycetes > Helotiales > Rutstroemiaceae > Rutstroemia > Rutstroemia sydowiana. The sequence goes on along the minus strand of JWJB01000330.1, from coordinate 28,351 downwards.
CCGTACGGTAATGGTGAATCTAACATTACCTTAATTTGAAGATATTGCCATACCCTCAAATCAATTCGGCGTACCTAGCACCCATTGAATACATGCCGATCATGATTAAACTGTACCACCAATTACAAATTACTTTGTACGTGAAATTCAAATTGATGGATGTACGTGTTTATAAGAGGTTTGTTCATATGATGAGATTGAGATAGTAATTATAAACTGGAGAAGGTACCCTGAGGATTGAATGCAAAAATTATATTTGGATATTAGGGTGAAGTTAGAACGATCTCTAAATTCAAATATATCACAGTTCTACATGAGTTTGCTATTTCAGGTTCCGGACTTCGGGGCTAGAGGGGATGGGTGTACCATATTATGTGAATTTGATCGAGTACACCAGACTTCACATAGCTGAAAGGTGGGATCAAATTGATGTAGACAGTAGTAATCCGGCCCGTCCAAACTTATTGCCCTATAATTCGATGGGACATCCCACTGATTTGGAACTTGAGTAGGAAGTCCCATTCCATTTAGGACAACTTTACAGCAGAGGAATTGGCTGCCCACTAGAATAGACTTACCATTCTCGAAAAATTCACTCACACTTCTCCGTTATAGAATCAGTTGCATACCCTCCTGGAGATGTACATTTAACATGTGGGATTGTTAATCACGCATTGTCAAGAATAAGATGTAAAAAGGCTGACTTTTTATTGACATCTGATCAACCTATCTAATCATCTTTCAGAGGTTATTGTGTAATACCTCCGAAGATACTGTGAAAGTTCTGAGTAAACAGATACAAAAATAGAAGGTAAACAGGCATTCAGCCGCATGCTTTGAGACATGTAGAATTGAAAGAACCCATTGTTCAACAGCAGACCCCGAGAGACAACATTATCAGGAAATATCTATGTGTGAACCTGTGTTGCCACATAACATAGCTGTTTACTGACAAAAAACCTGCCCATCTATCTCTGCACAAGGATTAAGGGGGGGCTTGCAAGAATAAAAAACCCCACCACCGGGACAATAAATCTATCAAATTATTAGATTGAAGAATCCAAAGAAGTGGAATCAAAACTTACAACAGCAGAGAATCCATTGTAAGATCCACAAATGTATCCATTGGCGGTGCAACCATCTCGTTCGAAAATGGGAGTTGGAACAGCCGCTGCTGATGAAGCGGTGATCATGAAGGCAGCAACTGCGAAGAGAGACTTGAAAAGCATTTTTGAGGTGATTGGGATTTGACCTTTGTGTAGATGTCAGTTGTGGAATCGATAAAAATATGTAGCGGTAAGAGAGATACATACGGAAAATTGAGTATCACGAAGATAGTTTAAGATCGATGTCTTGAACTGGTAGAAAAGACTGACTGTCGATTGCTGATAGAAGGGAATGAATGATCGACTGTTGATGGAAGAGACTGAATTGAAGAAAAGGTTTGATGGTTTGATGGTTGACTGGAAAGAGGAAGTTGGAGGAAATCCTTGGGGTCTTTATACATATTTTGAGCAGTATGTGAGCTAACGTATCTGCCGTATGTGGGCAACATTGGTTGGTGAATTGGCCCTAATTTCCCCTTTGATCACTCGTATTGCGGGGTACTGAAGCAGAAAATGGGTTTAATTTCATATTGAATGTAAATTACCTCAGTTTGCGGGTACGGCAATATCTCCAAATTGAATTTCTTCTATCTTCGTTCCCACTTCCAACATCAATATTTTCGGTCATCTCTTGAGGAAGATATCTTTTTTGGCATCGGAAAGGTCTTTCCACACAATCTCCCATCCCTTTGGTACACCGCATGTCCCTAGACTATTATAAATATTCATAGCTCGCACTTCAGGTTCTCAATGTAAAGTTGAATTTTATGTTAGTGAATCTAAAATTACCCCAATTTAAGATTATCGCACCGGATGCGCTTCAAATTGATTGCTGAAATTGTTAATGAATGAATCTGATAATGATCAATATAGCTACAAGGCTATGGTGGCCTACATGAATCTTTATTGCCTGTCATATTCAGAGTTTGTACACCATGGAGCTTGGTTACAAATGCTAGAACTAGGTAAAATTGGGTAATAGTCATATACGTATATCGACCTAATCTCAAGAGACCCCTATTACCAGCGTGAATCTTACGTCCGTCGCCAATACTGCGAGTCTTGGTTGTACCATGGTACTTTATCTCACCAACTCACCTTTCTTGTTTAGGTCGAAATATATGAAGATCTGCCTTCGATATGAAGGCGGAAGTATCCAAGCCCTCGCATCCAACATGTTGGTGGTGGGTATCTCATTACCGTAGGGGTATCCGGATCGCCAAACTTTTATCGGACCACTGGTTTGTTCTACTCAGAATTTTTGCCCACCCACTCATCCATGGAAACTGTATAATATTGCACTCCGAACACCAGACCAACAGTTGGTATCAGAGTGGGTCGATAATCACGGGGTATTGGCCGGATGAAATCAAAGTTTCAATCCTACGATTGAATGGTATGGCGGTTTTAGTGACCTCAATCTCTTTGGACTGGTGATTAGCTAGGTATTCAGTCTTTGATGGCCGAGAGCCTCGTTCTCAAATTACTTTCTTCAATTGGTTATATCGCCATTTATCAATCTCGATTTAACTCTTGCCTAACACTTATTCACTCGATTTCATTTCACAGCGCCCGCTGATCACAATCCCGCAATCATAAACTCCCCTTCCGTGCATTCTCTAAATGTTTATTAAAATCTCCTCGCAAAACAAAGGGCGCATTCAATGGGCCCCTAAAATATATCCTTGGCTCACCAACTCAAGCTTGGCTAGTAGACGCCCCAGATGTTTTACAATGCTTAGGTTTCCATCCTTGAGATGGCCACCGGCTATAGGGTATGACAGCCCTGCGGCTTGTCGGCCGACTATGCAGAGCCCTATATCCCGTATCCTAATAACCAATACAAATATATCCCGCCGCCTCCTTCAAATCTCCAAAAACTCCCCTTTCACCAATTCCCTAACCCGCCCACCTCAAAACCTTGTCCATAATCCTCGTATACTGCATTCTATCTTCCTGTTTCTCCACACCCACATATTGTTTGGTTTTTTCTTTTCAGATTGGAGTATAAGTTTAATTGTTTAATATTGATTTGGTAAATCAATTTGTTTTATGAAGAAAGTTCAGATGATAGAATGTTGATTGTTTGGATTTAAGTGAAGGAATGGGATTTATGAGTTTCATTGTTTATTAGTTATTTGATAAATTACGATGCAATATTTAGGTAAACTTACGCTTGTCATCACACTACAACACAACTATTTAGTCATAAACAATTTCAAAATATTTCAAACTAATTGGCTATTATAGCAATTTTAAAAATATTGATGGATTCATCAAACCCTATTGATCTTGCATAACATCATATCACAACTTCAACAAGTAAGTATATACAATAAACCCCTCTCATCCAACCATCAACTAAACCGCTTTAGCATTCATAGCTGCCGCGTGATTGGTAACCTGTTCACACATTAGCCACTGCACATACCGAACAAATCCAACAAAACTACCACAAGAAGCAACTTACCAACTCAGTATACTCAGCTGTCCCATAATAAATCGCATACCCATCATTACTTGACTCGCCCCACGAAAACGTATCTCCATACTGCCAATACATATCGCCCGCAGTCCCAGAACTAAGAACTGTATTCTGCCACGCCAACTCATTCGTATGAGTCAACGAACCATATTCCTCTAGCACAAGAGGTTTACCCGCCGCAATAGTAACAGCTGCATGATCCGAGATCCAAGAATTTCCCCAATCGTCAGTCTCTCCCCACGAACTAGGATAAAGATGAATAGTGTGGAAATCAATTGTGGAAATGGCGAGGAGATCGGTGAAGTTCGTGCCTGGCCCGATAGTAAATGGGTAAGAGGTGTCGTTTGCAACAGTCAGTCCAAATCCTTCGTCGCCAATGGTTACCATATGGTTGGCGTCTAGCGATTTGATGTAAGTGGAGATTGTGGATACCCAGTTTGTGATGACGGAGGTGGCGCATCCGGTGCAGCGAGGTTCGTTGGCTAGTTCCCAGGCGAAGACCGCGGTGTTGGTCTTGTATCGGGCTACGACGGCGGCGATGTAGGCTTTGTATTGGGTTTGCGCGTCGGTGTTTGTGTACCATGTTGTGCAATCTGAGATGCCGTAGTAGGTACAGTATGCTTGCATGCCTCCATAATCGGTCCAGTTGTTAACGAAGTTGATGATTAGACTGACGCCGTGGGCTTGAGCTGAGGCGACAACATAGTCCAGACGTTGGAGACCATCAGCTCCGGTATTGATGACGGGATCGGCGCCAGAAACAAAAGATTGGAACCAGACTTTTTGGGGTGTTAGTTTCTACATTCGTGAGACTTGGGTAATCGAGATTCTCACCTGTACCGGAGCCGGGGGTAGCGGTTACATCATTGAATCCCCATACTCGGAGGACCTTGAGGCCACTGGCAGCTACATCGGCCATCACTTGGTCAATATCCGAGTTAGTAGTCAAGAAAGCACACCAATAGCAATTTGAACCAGCGAAGTATGTTTTCTTTCCATTGATAGTGAATACTGTTCCTGCTGTCTTCGCATAACCAGAAATGGTAGTGGCAGTGCTAGAGGCGGCACTGGAAGTGGTTGTGGAGGTAACAACCTTGCTTGTAGTCGAGGTGGTCACTGTGGTCAATGTGCTTGAAGATGCTATTGCATTCGTCAGGACAGCTATTTGGACATTCGTTGACGAAGTCTGACCTGCCCCAGGTATACACTGGGAATAAAATGTATTCTGAGCCACACATGTGTAGCCAGATACACAAGTTGTAGCTCCCGTCCACGATTGACCGCCACCTATATATGTTTAGTCAGAGACCATTAGAAGATAGCCGGGTTCAGTTACATTGTCCATATGCACTTGCTTGAGCTCTTGCGAGACCCAGCCCCGAACAAAAAATCAGAGCGAGAGAAATCTTCATTTTGAGCAATTCCTATGCAAAGTTTTATAATGTAGAAATGAATAATAAGAAGCTGATATTATAGAAGGGTATACTACCGTGCTATTATAAGTGAAGGGAAATGAAAATTGGTTGATGCAGTGGATCAGATGAACATTGCTGCAGCCAACCCAAAGGCTACTAACTGTGTACATGGATATATCTTTGATGAGTGGAGCAACGGCCCGTAAATCTCAGGTACTCTTGAACCTGACATTTTGAAGTTTTGTGACTGAAGGAAAATATTCGATCCTTTCACAGACAATGAGCTTATTTTCAAATTCCAGGCCCATGACTGGTGGATACTAGTGATTCCAGGTAAGTAGGATTTTTTAAGGATTTCACTAACCATAAATAAATCAACCACTATATTTGTTTCCTGAAATTTTCCGTTCATCTCGAGCCAGCAATCTATTTGAAGGAGATTAATAGAGTGGATCTCCTTGATGCCGCCTTCATTTCATCAATTTTCAGGCACATCGGTACGACACCCGAAACGCGCATACATCCTGGTTGGCGGTAAAATCCGGGGTAGCCAAGCCCAATTTACCCAGGTAGAATATCATATGATTATTTCAGAACACCTCGTTCTCATTGCCTGTCACCAGACATTGGAAGTTATATGACATTAACCGGAGAATAACCGCCCAAGAAAGCAGCGGAGAGTTACCCATGGGGTCTGAATATGTTAAACTTCTTCTTTTCCCCTCAAAAGAATGAACGCATGTACAGTTACCATCCGTAATGCTAGCTAGATCAAGCACAAAAACCTCCCGATGCAACAATACTGGAGGAAATGCAATGCGTTTTCTGAGATCTATCCATCGCATAAAGAAACTCGAGTGCTTTGGATACACGCATGTGCTCATTAAACGCCGCAGTGCATTCTGCTCATTATTGCAAGAACTTACAGTAACTAATGATAGTGAGTGGCAAACGACCGCAGAACCCCGCAGAACATTGAACCCGAACAGGTATACGATGTCAGCATTTGGCAATGAAGAAAATTGCTACCCCACACCTGTCTGCGTACTACTTAGTTTATAGTATGTTCCAAGAGAGGAAGGAGCATTGCTTATATTGACACAGCCAATAACAAACAGATGACCAAAAACATTCAACGCAGGAAAATACACACGCTCAAAACCACATCGTCTGCTTCAATGGGCACTAGGCGAAGTACCAACAGCGCATATGGTAACACTCTCTACGCGTAAGTTTTGTGCAGTCCCTTGGATAGAAAGACGAACTCTCTCGCTCTAAATATTGTATGTATGCGATATCCACATGCATGTAGATTAGATGTTCTTCAAACTAGTAGCATGGAGATGAAAGCACGGTCGCGTTCGGTGAATGTCGTGATCAATTCAATTCGGACACAAACGGAGTGCCGTCTGATCTGCTTGCTGTGCTTGACCCAGCGATCCACCAGTGAGTGCAATAAATTTATCACCACTTAAGAATTTGAAATTTTATAACACATTCAAGGTTTATCCCATTTTTATGAAATAAACTTCCCTTCAATATTTATTCCAATATCATAAAATGAGATTCAACAATTGTTGGATACACGTTTGAACATTATGTTATATGGAGTTGAAATCTGCTGTGGTGATAGATTTATTGCACCCACTGGTGATCCGAACAAATAATAACCTTCCGAATTACAATCACAATCGCATTGCCAAAGCAGATATCCCTTACATATCATCACGTACACATTACGTTCATCTTACTGAAGACACGCATCCCACCCTCGCGGGGTAGCGCCAAGCACTCAAATTGAAACTTGGACCCCGCCGCCATCATCGTTTCCTCTCATTTCGTTTTGCATGCAATTTTCCCATCGCAAGCGCATCATGATTTCCTAATTGCCATGCATGTTTCAATCCTTCTTCACTGAATACTCTACAGGATGTACAGCACCACTAGTATTTTATCTTTACTGGTAACGTCGAACGGTAAACCTACCTACTATAAGTAGTTTACTCCAAATTCCGAAGGATATTTAATGATTATAAAGTGTACTGTGATGTGATGAGATGTTTTTGCAAGGGAGAGCGGCGCTTTAGGATCCAAGTCGGGGCTTGGAATCGATTCCCTTCTAATATTACAGCAGCAGCAATGCATATGTTACTTACCTTACTTGTTACTTTTGTTTTGCGCTTCTGATATTGTGTGTTTCTTGCCACGGTGAATTGAAACTGTGTGTTAGCGCTACTAGAGGTGTATCATATCCGGGGGGGGAGTACACCGAGAGGCAGCTTTGGGCGCTGGATAAGAATTATATACATTGAACCGTGCTTGGATCCTTCGTTTTCTCTTCTCCATACCGGTGCAAGTCTGAAATAGTCTTAATTGGAACTTGGGGGAGACAGGTATATGTTTGTAGTTATTTTTGGGTGCGATGTTCTGTCAAGATCCCCCAAAGTCTTCAGTGGATTTACGAATTGGATAGTAGGCACATACACACACACAAGCATATCAATGCAGGACGAGATGAAGATGAGAGTACATCATGATACAGTGTAAATGTAATTGCAAATAGTATAACCCCAACCACCCAAGCCATCCATGCCCTATAATAATAACACCATTATCCCTCGCTCATCTCATGATCAAGCCAGTTATTCAGTAATTTCTCAAACTTCCAATCAACCATTTATTTCTTCGCGTTCGCCAACCTCTGGGACCTTTGCCCAAACGGAGACTGACCCTCCGTTGATACCGGCGCTTGCTGCTGAAATTGTTGTTGTGGGATTTGTTGCTGTTGTTGTTGTTGCGGTGCTCCTCCACCTATTTGATAGAATATCGTTAGCCATTATGCAATTTAAACCCCGAAATTCCCACAATATAGACTTCGATAGCACCAGGTGGAAGAAATGAGGAGGGAAAAGAACTCACCACCAAGTAATCCACCACCGCCGCCACCAAGTAACCCACCAGCAAGACCTCCGGCAGTACCTCCAACTTGCTCCACAGTACCACCAACACCCTTTCCAACGCCTCCAACGAGTCCGCCAACACCATTTCCAACGCCTCCAACGAGTCCACCAACTCCTTCTGTTACACCTCCAAGGAGACCTAGAGTTAGTTAGTTGAGATATGGTGTTTCGAATCTAAAGAGTGGAAAGAGAATAGGGTTATGAGGCGAGGGGTCATGATAAAGAGGGTTTGGGGGGTAAGGAGGGTAAGTAGGTAACATACCACCGAGAAGATTGTTTTGTGACATATTTGCTGATTTATGTTTTTGTTTTTGTGTGTGAAAATAATATTCGCGTTCTGATTTGATTGATCTTGAAGTATCTACTTGTAAAGAAAAAAGATTAGAGAACAGGAAGGGATTTGATATTATATATGAAAATCTCAACACATTAAAGATTAAAAAACTACCATTCAACGTATCGATCGAGATTGCATTGCATCAGAGAGAGCATCATAGCTGATATCAGGGTATCAGGGTGAAAGGATCAGAGGATCAGAACTTCAGAGCTGTTTGGTAAATGCAGGTTGACGCCACACATTACACCACATAAATATCCTGGTGATTTGAAGGAATGAAACAAATTACATCATAGCTTTTATTAGCTATACAGTAGATGTTGTATAACTGGTGTGTATGGTGTAAGCAGGTAGGGGTGTCTATTCTGAAAAAGAACATAGGTTCGTTTGTGAGTTCATGATTATGATCAATAATCCATGTGGAAATCCTGACGTAGATCGACCAGGATATCAGATTGCTGATGGAGAAATCAGGATTCGGTATGAGGAATCAGCATGTTTGACCAACAAGATTTGCAGAACGGCATGCAGGGATGTATATAGCGGAAGGATTTCTGACCAATTAGTTGGTTGGGATATCGTTGTAGGGATTCTTTGACCAACCAACAAACTGAATGGGATGTATCAGGTAGGGATATTGGTAGGGATCACGATGTATCAACCAATTAGACAAAGGGTATGTAACACAGCGGCACAGCCTAGGATCCTGATCGGATTTTTGCGGATTTTTGTGGACTGGAGCGGGCTGTGTGATCTTACTTTACCATACGGGTAGATTGATAGGTGACGAAATGCGGGATTACAGGTGAGCAAGTGGGGATGGGGAAGAGAATGGAAATCAAGATTCCATGCAATTTGTTAATTCTGCAATGATGCAAGAACGGAAAGGTGAAAACTGGAGGAACATGGAGAAAAGAGAAGAATGTATTTGCGGGAGGTAAAACTTATAATGTGACTTAATACGATCCCAATAATCAATCCAAGACAAGATCAAGGTTTGAGATCAGAAGATCTCAGCCACTTCTTCAAGTTTCATGTGAACTGAACTCTTTGACTTCGGCATTCAAATGTCAAATCCTGATTTTGAGGTTTGTGGGTATTGGTTAGGCATGCTAGCTATTTTTGTTACAATAGATGTTTCTTCTCGTGTGGCTTGGTCTTGGTGAAGTAATAGGCTAGTCTAGACTGGACTGCTAGAATAGAATCTGAGATTTGTTTCGTTTGTTTGCTTTGTTCCTTTGTTCGTGTGGCTCAGTGGATACAAATTCCTTGGTTGGTGCAGTACGGTATTATCTGGTACTGTATCGCATTCTACTGTATTTGAACACACACATGCCCGCCGTCGCGGGTAGAAGCACATGCAACACAACAGTATTGAGAAGACAATAAATATTAGAATTACAAACACAATAATCGAGTAACCACGTACAGAGAAATATATATGTACTGTTGTTGGAGAACAGAAATTACCAGAATTGCAATTACAAAAGGGGAATTCGTTTATGAAAGTTGGGTTCCTAGAGAAAAGATTAGAACCGGAAATGAAGGAGAGGATAAGGCGCTGTAAACGAGTAAACTTACGATGATTATCCACTTTCCCATCATGTATGCCGTTGTCATCCAAATCAAATTCAACCTTCTTACGCCCACTTCCTTTTCCACCACTCTTCCTCACTTCAGTTTTCACATCGTCGTCTTCATCTATCATCATCGATTCTGACATCTCCTCTTCCTCCTCACCATCAATTTGTGATTTAATGCCCTCTTTACTCCCATTCGCATTGCCTTCTTGACCCACAACCACTTCCCCTTTCTTCTTCGAACCCCACAAACTCCCCAGCCCAGGAATCTTCTTCCCCGCGCCCGCCGCATATCCCGTAATCCCCGATCCCGCTACATATGCATAACCAGAAACACCCGCCACACCGGATCCCGCTTTCTGGGAAATCGTATATAGACTTTGTAGATATGATTTCTTTTGTTTCTCATCCAGTTCGTTTTCTTGAATATCTGGGAGTGGGATCGAAGCTGCAGCCGCGACGATGTCCAGTGGAGACTCGGTTACGGAGGCGGTGTCTATGTTGGATGTAGAATCTGTAGCTATGGAATCGGTGTCCAAACCAGGCACGGAATCGGTACCTATGGATTCGGTCCCGGTGAATATTTCTCCTTCTTCTGTAGGTACACCTGTGGCATTTTCGACAGGAGCTGTAGAAGGTGATGGTTCAGGTGGTGGTGGTATATCAACAAGTGGTTTATCACTCTGAAACCATTCCACCACCAGATCTCTCGCATCTTCCGACATTTTCGAAAAACTATCATTGGTTTCCGGTTTAAACATGTTCATATGGGCCTGAACCTCATCTTCAACACAGGTATTCACAGACCTAATGAATAGCTCATACGATTTCTGTTCTTTGGCTGGAATTGCGGAGAAGGTTCTTTCTGGGACGAAATATCCTCCAGTCCAGTATCCATTTTCGCCCAGTGAGGTGTAGATATTGCGTATGCCGATTCCTTCAATCTTGGATAGTCTTTCTAGACGGAGAATCATTTCTTGTTGGCGCATGAGAGCCCCGACGAATTTTAGATGGCTGGATAACCACGCGAATGATTGACCTACACTGTCGCGATTGATGTATGCTAGTCCTTGACCGAGTGCACCGTAACCTTGTTCAGCTCCATCTTTGATAGAACTTCTATTCAAGTTTTTGACTCCGGAGATAATACTCTCACGATTCCTGTAGTCGAAAGTTAGCAAAACCATCATACTTGTGTCGAATAAAGTATCATACCTGTATGCCGCCACACCTCCAGCAGCAATAGCACCAACAACACCAGATCGTACAGCAATATTTTGCCAAATTTTCCAACCAGGACTAGAAGCTCTACTGGTTGCAGTAACTGCTGAAGTACCAGCCTGTCTCGCCGACATTGTACTTAGAGATCGAGCACTGAGTAGACCGGCTGAAGCAGCTGACATGATGTTCCAGATATTGCTGACTTTTTGATATTGTGAGAATGCACCGTACACGAACATCGAGCGAGCGAGACCATTGTATGGTGTATCAAAAGCTAAGATTCCCTGTATGAGTGGAAATATGACATGATCGGAGTTCTCCTGTTCTTTATCATGATGGTCATCTAGAATGGAAAAGAGTGCGTCGGATGCTACGAAACCTCTATATAATCTGTAAGTAGCTGTCTAGGATCTTGAGTATGGTGGCTCTTACCCCATGGAATGCGCTACAAGAACAACACCCACAGATCTATCATTTGGTGGCCATGGTGTTTGTGATTTTTGTTTTCTCACATCCATTACCTTGCCCTTCAACCTAGTATACTGTCAACTACTAGTTCATAATCAAATAAGGTGCACTTACCAATCGAGAAATTTCTCGGTACTTTCTGAAAGGTCACCCTTCGTCTCATACTTTGGATAAACAAGAAGTTGAACATCATCATCTGGTAATTTATTCACGACAAGAGCCTTGAGAAACTACAACCATAATCAGTTCTGAGCCGCCTTATATGTTTGCGACAAGATATTCATACCTCTGGAAAGTTGAAGAAGGTCTCTGCATCTCCCTATTGAAAAATCAGTAGTTTGTTTTCTGAATGTCCAAAAAACTTCACATACCTTAAATCCATGAATAAAGCACAGCAACAATGTTCGCTTCATCGTAATATAATTAGGGGGATTCAACTGCTCGAAATGCAAGAGTAATGTACAGTACCAGGGTATTTGAATAATTATGTATTAATATGGGGAGGATGATCTATTTCATGAAATGCCATGGCAAAATATATGGATATCTTATTGATTTCCGTATCGCCACCATGCAATTTCAGATCCAAGATCCAAAAATACTTGTTTCTGTATGCAAATTAGTGAAACGCTTGAAATTGAATGACCTCACATCACGGGAAGTAGCCTCGGACGCCGCATACGTCAGTTTAGAGATTTGTGGAAAATAGGCAAGGGAAGTCGTCAGTTGCTTCATGCTGTGTTTCTTCTCAGGAAACGACGATTGATCATTGCAAAGTTTATAGTCGTGTCGAGGCAACCACGTGATTGTGGTAGACAAAGAAAAGAAACATACTATCCAGTAGCTCTAATTTTAGCCTTCGCTGGGCTGAGTAGAGAGTACGGCAATAAAGTGAATAGGTACCAGAGATTGTGATATTGATCATTCATTTATTATCAATTTTTTGCTACAATACATAAAGATTTTCCCCAAAAACACACAACGCTAATTCAACCCACAAGACAACCAAAGAAATATCCATATCCCAAACCCTTATAAACTACATTATTATGAAATTTCCCCATGCCAGAAAAACCATTATCATGAGTCGTGAAATCAATCAATCATCTATGATCTCTTCTTCTTGCCAGTGATGGAATCAAGGATACCTCCTAATCCGAGGCCACCTAACACTTGCTTCAAACCTAGACCACCGAGAAGGCTGTCTACCAAGTTTCCTAATCCTAATCCACTGAGCTGTATAATTTGTTAGCGTTGTTTTCATGAAATGTAGAATCATGTAAAGACTTACCAATTTGCCTACAAGACCGAGTACACCACTGAGGAGTAAACCAACAGCTGCGAGAATCTGGAAAAGTGGCTCAGAGAGAAGACCCCAGAGTGGGTTCAACTCTTTCTTGGCGTGTGGCATGCCTGCGATCTTCTTCTTGGCATTTTCGATGGTTGTGGTGACGGTACCAGTGAGCTGTACATGATAATTAGTATTGCGATTTTTCAGAATTGATGAGTGGAAAAGGGGGAACATACCTCTTTGAGAAGATCAGCCAAGTGATACTCATCCGGTGTAGCATCACGACTGGCAGCTCTAGCCTTAGCCTGGGAAGCAAGTCTTCCACCAGGATCAAGAGCACGAATGGAAGCATTAGCTTCGGTAAGGATACGAGCACCTTCTTCGATCAAAGGCTTAACCTGCTTGACGAGCTCTTCCTCATCAAGCTCCTCTTTAGGCTTGGCTTCAGCTGTATTAATGAGATTGGTGATTTGCGAGAGAATGGGTTTGACCTTGTCGAGAGAATCATCGACACACCAAGCCATTTGCTTGCAGAGCTTTTGATCCAACTCTTCTTCTTCTCTGGCTATCCTCTCTTCTTCAGTCTCACCTGGTGGTGGCTCTTCAACTTCGGGCTCTGGTTCGGGAATATCTCCGATGAGGGAGACGTGGCCCAATACGTTGCCTTTCTGATCAACAACATCCCCATCGTCGTCAATCAACTTGCCTGAACAGACACTGACTTCGCCAGATGTGAGTTTACCAATGAGGTCACCATTTTCGTCGACGACATTACCCTCTTTGTTGACCTTACGGCCAGACATGGGGCTAACATCCTTCTTGATTTCTTCTTCGAGAAGGGTGACGTGTCCGATTGGGTTGCCCTTTCCATCAACAACATCTCCATCATCGTCGATCTTCTTGCCAACACAGGTAGCAAGATCACCAGATGACAATTTGCCCATGATGTCTCCATTCTCATCAAGAACATTACCCTCCTTGTTGACGCGGCGGCCAGACATAGGATTAACTTCTTTCTTGACTTCTTCTTCGGCCCATCTCTCTGCCTTACCAAGAACGTTACCATTCTTGTCAAGAATATCACCATCATCATCGACGGCACGGCCATAGAGAACATTTGGATCACCTTGTACAAGGCGACCAACAACTTCTCCAGTTTGAGTAATGACCTTTCCTTCTTTGTTGACAGTGCAACCGACAAAATCAGTGAAAGGACCTTCCTTGAGACCCTCACGTTCACCCTCTGGAACGACCTCACATTTGCCGATAATATCACCAGCTTCGTTGCGGACAAAACCTTCTTTATCGCACATCTTTCCGGCGAGTTGCTTAACATCACCTTCAACAAGACGACCAAAGATTTCTCCATGTTTGTCAACGACATTTCCAGCTTTATTGACACGCTTTCCAGCCAAAGAAGAGTTGTCGATCTTGACTTCCTCAACAGGTGCCTCTTCTGGTGCCTCCCAGCGCTCAGCTTTGCCAAGAACATTTCCGTATCGATCAACAATGTCACCATCTTGATCGACCTTCTTGCCCTTAAGTTTCTTGGCATCACCTTCAATGACCTTACCAATAACTTCACCCTGGAAGATCACATCGCCATTCGATTCAACAATTGCATCTGGGAAGTCCTCGAATGGTGCTGGCTCCTTGAGTTCTTCCTTCTCTTCATCAGGAATTGGCTCACACTTGCCCATGACTTTTCCGGCATCATTCCAGACTTCACCGTTCTTGTCGCATCGACGACCAATCATGTTCTTCAAGATACCTTGAATCACACGACCGAAAACGCGTCCGGTATCATCAACGACGTTACCAGCTTTGTTAATCTTTTTGTCGGCGAGCATTGAATAATCTGGGCCTTCCGGTTCTGGCTCTGGTTCTTCTTCGGTGCGTTCAGCTTTTCCGATGACGTTACCGTTCTTGTCGAGGATATCTCCATCTTGATCAACAACTTTTCCGATCATCTTCTTGACATCACCTTCGATAACTTGACCAATGGCTTCGCCTTCATACATGATCTTTCCGGATTTATCAACAATCGCGCCGGGGAAATCCTCGAAAGGAGCGGATTCATTTTCTTCGACTTCGGGAAGTGGCTCTGCACGACCAATGACTTTACCAGCATCGTTCCAGATCTTGCCTTCTTTGTCGCACTTCTTGCCAGCGAGTTTCTTGGCATCTCCTTCGATGAGTTGGCCAATTGGGTTGCCGTCGCGATCAACGATCTTTCCGGCTTTGTTGACTTTCATGCCGTCGAGGATGGTGACTGGTGGGATGTTTGAGGCTTCTTCTTGGGCGTCTTCAGCGGCGCCTTCAACGCCTTCTTGTGCTTTTTCGGCGTCAAGACCCTCGACACCTTCTTTTGGTTCTTCGAGAGCTTCCTCGGCACCCTCCTTTGGTTCCTCAAGGGCACCTTCGACGCCTTCCTTAGGCTCTTCGACAGCGCCCTCGACACCGGCTTTTTCTTCTTCAACAGCACCTTCTACATCTTCTTTTGGTTCCTCACCCTCGGCCACGCCTTCAAGACCTTCTTTTCCTTCCTCAAGACCTTCCTTTGCCTCCTCACCTTCGGGGATTTGACTTCCAAGATCCATCTTGGATCCCTCCATCTTATCACCACCGAGTTTAGAGCCCAATTGACTACCAAGTTGAGTTGCTCCTTCCTGAACACCAACATTCATAATCCTCTCTCTCACACTCTCTGGAATAGGTAATTGATCCACAGGCAACAAATCCACCTTTCCAATAATAGTACCATTCTCACCGACCAGGTTGCCCTCCCCATCAACATTGAAGCCTTGCTTCCCAGCCAAACTCTTCATATCAACATCGTCCTGAAGTTTCCCAATCGCCTTTCCTTCCGCATCCAAAATCTCACCCGATTCCTGAATATCAAACGGACCCTTCAATTTAGATTGTGGGATTTCCGGCTCCTCATCAAGATCGACATCTGGTTTGGATACCGCATCATCAGCTTTCGAACGAGTTGGCAAATCGACATCAGCTTTTGAACCAGCTTCAAGTTCTTCTGGTTTCTCAGCATCGACTTCACCTTCAACTTCAGGCTTCTCAACATCAGCTTCATCCAAGCCGGATTTCGCACTGTCGACTTGGTCTTCTGCAGCTTCTTTCGCATCCACATCGCCTAATTCAGGCTTTGCTTCTTCGCCGCCTTCTAAACCGGATTTGGCGCTGTCGACTTGGGATTTTACTTCGTCGCCAGCGGCCGAACCGGCTTCACCTGCTTCGGCTGCTTTCTCGGCGGTTTCTTCTTCGATTGGATCGGCTTGTCCGATAACGTTGCCTTTAGCATCGAGGATGTCGCCTTCTTCACTAACCATGCTTCCCGGAAGAGCGGCTTTGTCGCCTTCGGAAACTTTCCCGATTACGTTGCCGTCGTCGTCGATTACTTCTCCTGCTTCGTTCACTTTGCCTGCTGGGACGACATCTTCTGTGGATTCTTTGGCTTCACCTGTAGCTGTTTCTGCGGAATCTTTCGCATCGCCTGTAGCTGCTTCCGTCTTATCTTTTGCATCACCGGCTGTAGATTCTGTCTTTTCCTTGACATCACCAGCTGTGGATTCAGTCTTATCCTTAACATCACCAGCTGCCTCTCCAGCAGCATCTTTCTTCTCCCCTACAGCCTCACCCAAATCTCTCGTAGCCTCATGAGGATCTCTCTCCGTCTCCGCATCTTCTTCCTCTTCCTCATCATCCTCCATCTCTTCATCTACACCCTCTTCTTCACCATCCGCTACACCATTTTCCTCTGTCTCCGCATCATCATCTTCATATTCCTCCTGTTCACCATCACTGACAGCCGACGGGGCCATTTCAGTGACCGGAGAATCTGGAGGTTCAGAACGGGTTTGTGCTGGTTCTGGAGTTTGTGGTTTGAGATGTTGAGCGGATGGTTTCTTCATAGGCGTTGGCTTTTTAGGAACCGTGGGTTTTTCCTTAGTGGCATTTTGAGTTGAAGGTGTGGACTTTTGGAGGGGTTTGCTAGAGGGGGTTTTGAGAGGGGTTTTGCTGGTGTTTTTGGGAGTTTTGGGTACGACGTTATCTTCGGTGTCCGTCATATTGGCGAGAAATTATATGTTATGAAGATATGTGTTTGTATGTTGTGTTTGTAAATATGAATTTATGTTTTGTATCTTTGTATATTGGTTGATTGCTTGTGGTAATAAAATACAAAAGTAAATGGTCATAGGGTAGAAAGAAAGCAATACATGCGCTCCACTGAAGGGTCTTTTGTATGGTAATCTGAGCGAGAATTTCAGGTTTACTTGGTTTGAATCAACTTGGATGGAACCATAGACGTCACAATTGGGAGATTTTATTACACTACGTCAACCACTAATATGCTCAGCCATGGTTTTCTTTTCAAAGGGAAGGATAAGGATATTTTGAGGAACCGGGATAAAGAATGGAATGGAAAGCCACAGATGGAAGGATGGTACAAGCGGAGTAGTGGTTGTATGGGAAAGTTGGAAGTTCCATGTTTCTCTCATCCATGTTTGACTGAATTAAATGACAATGCGTCATATCACCAGGGATGCGGATGCTTGCTTGCTATTTGCTCCGAGCATCGAGAATAACGTTATAAACTACCCCGCGATACGAGTACACAGTACACACATACCCAAAGCTCATGTATCAATGTAGGGTACCGGTTATACTAGCATGTAAGAAGATCGACATTGAAGTTACCTAGACGAGTTCACGGACGGGTTGAAGTAAAGGATTGATTAAGGGCAGGCTTGGGCTTGCTTGGCTGCTTGCCTGATTACTTGCTTAACCACTTTACTCAAATCACAATATCACATCCATCCCAAGGCTACATACATACAGTACAGTAACATATGCAGCCTGGGCACAGCATGACATCAAACCCTTGTATAAGAACTAAACGTCTAAGCTTTTCTTCCTCCATCCCCATTAAAACAGGATATCGATGTTCAGCAACATAAGATTTCCATGCCCAGATTGTAAATGTGATCTTCGATCGTTGACGATTTGAAAAAGAGGGGTCCACTTCTTTTGAAAGAGTATGCATCAGCCACATGCAAGTATCCTACCACATTTCCGTACCCCTCCGTACTGTGCGAGTATCTATCCCTTGATACAAATACCCGACCTTTACCTTACCTTAGCTACTCTACTATCCCATCTGCCAAGTTCCGTTTCTTATTATGTTAAACAGCTATCCCTACCTCATCCCTACAGAAACTTCACTGATAATAATCTGACACCCATCCAACCAACAAACCCCACAAAAACATCCAAACTCAACTGTGGCGAGTACGTACCCACGCAAGGAATATTTCCTGCTTATTGCATAAATCCCATTCATACCCTTGTAAATCCCATCCACTTATATATCAGAAATAGATTAAATTACATCACTGAAGACATGGTGGAGATATTGTGGCTAGTGATGGTGGGTTGCATCTCGATTCTTGAATTACTACCCGTATTACACCACCGTATATTCTGTACTTAGTAGTATTTTCTTTCTCGTCGCCTCTTTTAATTTAATTCTTTTATTTATTTTATTTTCGCTGCATTTCGGAATAATATGATAGGAGAGGATTAGATCCCCTATACCCCTTGAAGCAATATCCCGCCGCATAGTTGGTTAGAACTTGATTGGTGCCGTGTCTTTCGTTCCACCACCACAACAGCCAACCACCACTTTTCGATAGAATCCTTCGTCTAAAAAAATCTTACATGTTTTGTATTATTGTATATTGCGCGCCTATCAAAAGATGTGATGATTGCATCATATTGCATGAGCATAAAATTTCACAACTTTATTTTTCTGATAGTAATCCAGATCCGTACAAAATTCAAAATGTACTGTAGGTCATTTTAAGAATTAGTGGAAAATGGTGTATGATCCCATGATTGGCACAGTCCCCAATTACTGGTCTTCTGTCGAGACTCAAGAGCTTGAATGAATATTATACAAGGTCAGTGATTTTACAGTGCATTGCAGTGCAGACAGGCTAGTGGAAATTCGAGGTCAGTGTGTTTTGCTTGGTTTGTGTTCGTGGGTCAGTGAGTATGCATGGTGTGGTCTAGCCCACGATTCCCGCTATGTAGACTCACGGATCTCGAAATCGCATTAGAAGTATGGCGAACAGACCCTTTTCAGGAAACGGCGCTTAAAATATGTAAATAGATAAAATTGCATGTCAATTCGTTTTCTGGATATTAATCGAAGGGGAATACTATCGTCAACTGTCAAAGTAAACTACCGACTGATTTTACCGTTGTGGAAAGATATGAAAAATCGCAAATTTCCCTCCCATTCACCTTGATATTCCTGTGTTCCGATTCCAAACCTATCCAATACATCCCACCATATCCTACCAATAATCCATCCATCTCCGACCCAAACCCATACCTATCCCAAATCATCTCCCATAATCCTATACCCGCATCCCAAATTTCCCACCCCATCACCCCGTCCCGGGTCTCATCATAAAAGCCGTCGGAATCCTAATCGTCAAACTAATCCCCTCATTCGTACTCTTAACGTCCAAAAAGATATCACTCGGACTCCCCGCCGCACCACTCGCTGCATTTTCTTTTTGCTCTGGTTTTGCTTCTGTTCCTGCTCCTGCTGAACTCCCAAACTTCCCTGCTCCACCTGCAAACTTCTCCAACTGCTGTCTCGCCTTCGCATCCAACTCCTTACTCTTAAACGTGCCAGAAGCCTTGCCACTGAAATTTGAAGTAGCCTGTCCAATAATATTCCCATCATCATCAAAAAGATACCCATCTTTAATAACAGAGATACTTTTCCCTACAACATCATCCATATTCGGCAAATCAACATTCGGTAACTGCGCATTGGGAATATCCATATCAAGCTGTAGATTCTCCGCAACTTGACCAACGACGTTCCCGGCTTTATCGAGTACCTCTCCCTTGTCATTAACGGTTTGACCGGCCATGGATGCAAGATCTCCTGATACGGAACCGATTTTGTTGCCGGAGGAATCAGTAATGTTTCCGGATGAGTCGATGGTTTGCCCGGAAAGTCCTTGTGCGAGTGAGGAGAGGGGTAAGGAGGATTTGGCGGAATCGGCTTGATCTTTAACACCATTGAGTTTGTCCGTTGCATTATCCGCACCGGGAACACCACCAATACCGTTTTGGGCGGAATCAACATCAGGCACAGATGGTGAAATCCCATTCATACCACCGAGTTTGTTCTTTGCGCCGCCAAGTGTACGAGTAGCACTATCTTTTGCACCTCCCAACTTTCCCGTCGCGGAGTCTTTTGCGCCACCCAGTGTACCAGTAGCCTTATCCTTCGCACCGCCCAAAGCATCAGTAGCGCTATCCTTCGCACCCTCAACTTTCCCTTGTGCATCTCCCACAATACCATTGACTTTCCCTTTTGTATCGCCAAGTTTGCCTTTTGCGGTATCGGTGGTATCGCTAGCTTTTTCTTGCACACCGTTCGAATGGTCGCGCAGGTGATCGTCGGTTGGTATGTCTGTTTGGGGAAGATTGTCTTTTGCTCCGTCCGTGAGACCTGCAGCTTTGTCTTTTGCGCCGTCTGTAAGACCTGAAGCTTTTTCTTTTGCGCCATCGGTGAGTCCGGATGTTTTGTCCTTTGCTCCATCTGCGAGGCCAGAAGCTTTATCTTTGGCTCCATCTGCGAGGCCGGAAGCTTTATCCTTGGCGTCGCCTGTGAGCCCGGAAGCTTTATCCGTAGCACCCTTCGCAACATCATTCCCAGGCAAATCACCAACCGCCCCAGTAGCTTTATCACCCGCTCCCTTCGCCGTATCCTTCACACTATCGGTATCCGGAACATCTACAGTAGGCGCAGCGCCCTTAACCTTCCCAACAGCATCCTTAGCACCAGCAGTCGCCTTATCGCCAGCACCTTTCGCAGTATCCGTCACACCACCCAGTGCGCCCGTAGCTTGATCTTGAGCCTGATTTTGATCAACACGATTCGCACTAGCAAGCACACCTTTCGCCTTATCAGCACCACCACCAAGAAGCCCATTCGATTGCGCCATTTTGGAAGCTTTACTCAAAAACTTCTTTGGGCGTTTGACGGGCTCGGTAGCAGTGTCGGTAGCCTGTTTGGCAGGTTCAGCAGCTTGCTTAACAGGCTCCGCAGCCTTTTGAACCTGTTCTGGCATAGGTGGTGCAGAAGTAATGACATCTGGTTCAAGACTTGGGATCGCTTGAGCGAGTTCAATCTCTTCTTCTTGATCTTCGTTTTCGCTGTCTTGATCGTGATCATGTTCTTCGGATTCTTCTTCTACAGAACTTGCTTCTTCATGTTCATGCTCGTGCTCGTGTTCATGTTCATCAGCTTCGGATTGTGAATCTTCATCTTGAATATCGGATTCGTTGTCATGATCGTGGGTTGTGGCTGCTTCCTCTTTTTCGGAATGTGTGTCTTCGCCATCAATCATTTCGATTCCTTCATCTTGATGTTCATGTTGATGATCTTCTTCTTCTTCTGGTTCTTCTGGTTCCTGCTCGGGTTCAGGTTCAGGCTCAGGTTCCGCGATCTCTGGCTCTGGCTCTGGTTCTGGCTCGGGTTCTGGTTCCGGTTCGACCTTCTTTATCTTACTAGACTTCTTTTTCGGTTTCTCGATAACCTCTTCAGGTTCAGGCTCTGGCTCTGATTCTGGCTCTGGCTCAGGTTCGACTTTCTTAATTTTCTTCAACTTCTTTTTTGGTTTCTCGGGAGCCTTCTCGGTGGCTTTTTCAGCGACAGGAGCGACATTCTTCGGGGCCGGTGACGGCGATGGAGCTTCGGGTTGAACAGAATTAGCTGGAGGTGTATTAGGTCTCTTAGGTGTAAACTTCTTCGCCTACATTGTTTCATTGTTAGCTTTTTATTGATCCGTTTTAATCTTGAATGATTATGGAGTTCAAGTTGTTCAAGTTGTTCAGTACGCCAATTGCGAATCAAACGATGAGGAGGAGGATGAGTAGGAGGAGTATGGGGAGGATTATTTTCCAGTTCTCGATCTCGACGATGCAGAAGAGCCGCGGGCACGGTGGAATAGCCTTTTGGTTTCTGATTGTGATGTTCGGAGAGGAGGCAGAGGAGTAGGACCGTCGGGGATAGAAGTAGGACCAGTTGGACTAGTATATTAAGACTAAAACTTACTTTTGATGCAGTTGATTTCGGGACTTTTTCAACACTCGGGGAACCTGTTGGAACACTCGGAGTTTGTGGTGCCGAGACTGTAGGTTTTTCTGGCAGTGATGGTGCAGAAGCTTGGGACGCTGACGCTACTCGTTTCTTGATGGGAGTTTTGGCCTTATTAGCTGTTTTGAATACCTTTTTAGGTGCCGCTTCTAGTGATTGGGTGTCCGCCATCGTGGTAGTGTTATTGGAATTGAGACCGTTGTAATTTGAATGAAGCGATATGAATTTGATCTCAACTTTCCAACGATAACGAACTGAATATCTCTTTCGTGGAGACAGTTTGAATTGATAGGGTGTTTCAATATGTATAAAAGAGGATATATGTACAGTAGCACAAACAAACCATAACTAACGAGAAATGGCGTTTTGAGTTTCTCTTAGCTAATCTAACGGGATCAAATAATGATCTCAGTGTCTCGAATGTGTACGAAGGGAAACTGGGCAAGAACGGGCATTTTGCCAAGTTTAGTGCCAATCAGATTCGTATAAGCATTGCGTCAATTTTTTCATCCCACCAAAAGAAAAAGAAAATGAATTGGCAAGCTTCCCCAGCTTGGAAACAGGGAATGTTTAGCCACAGAAGTAGATTGGTGCATTATACCATGGAGGTGGCTAATAGCATATCGCCTGCCACCCATCCCATGCTGTGTAATGTTTCTCAATGAAGATTAATAAACTTGTAGAAATCCCGGAGGGCAACTCCCCCATGTCTTTTCTCCAAACTAAACCTTTTCTGTACTTTACTTTCCTATTAGAGTATACTAAGCGAGAAATTTTGCTCTACGTAGTTTATAACTTTATACTTTATACTTTATCTTTACTATTCACTTTACTTTACTTTTCACTTTACTTTCTACTTTATTTACCCTCTCTCTTTGTCTCTCCCTTCAACCTCAATATAACTTAGAATTTATAATAAACTTACCTATTCTAACTGGGAAAAGTATCTCCCCCAAGCCCCCATCTTGCCAGTTGTGTTGCTGTCGCTGTCGCTGAAAAACTCCAATCTTGCCGCTTTAAAAGTACTGCTTGCCGCTTTAAACTGTTGATTTTACACTATATTTAAATAACTCTAAGCACTTGAATTTGATTTTTTATAATTCTAAGCTCCCTTTCGTACATCCTGACCTTGTTGGTTGGAATGCATTTCGCCATATCTCAAACGCCGGAAGGTTTTGTGAGAGGACCATGCATGGCATTGGCAACATGGGCATTGTACTTTGTTCTACATTACCTAATTCCGATTCAAGTACCTATTGATCCAGTGTTATTGAATAACCAGGATTTTATAGCATACCCGGATGTACTCCAGCCTTTCACAATTTTATCGAATTGTTACCAACCGCATGAGGTGCGTACTTGTGTCCAATATGAATATCCGTCTCCTTTTCGGTAAAAGTTGTAGCATCTAAACTAATTTCAGCCACACATCAATACATGGTTTTATGAAAGATTTATACAAAGGCCGTGTTGAAGGTATAAATTTGTGCAGTAAGGATAAAAATATTTTTATGTAGTTATCCACCCACGATTTCCCCTCCCCTCCACTTTTCTCCAATTAAAATACCGGTTCGGGAACGTGTTGATCTTTCTATGATGTGACCTGAGAGTTTACGCTACATCGTAACATCATGCTTCCGTACCGGCGAACCATTTGCGCTTTTTCAATATTGGTACCGGTACGGTATATCTTCCGATTCTATGGGGAAAGTGGGAAAGAAGGTTTTTTTCAAAGACATTGTAGTGGGATGTGGAATCCATTATCTATTTTTGTGAAATTTCTCAAGAAATACGAAGGTAAAGAAAGTATTGTGTTTGTTCATCGATTAGATGGAATGTTGGTTGTGATCTTGAAGTTGGTGTGTATTCTGGTAGATTCGATTCTCGTACCCTACTTGAAATATTTTCGAATCCTTTGAACCAGGGTATTTTAAGAAAAAAGAGAAAACTTGGAAGCGAAGTGATATCTTACTGTACTGTATTTACACTCGGATGCGATTCATATTCCGGTCGCTGCCAACTATTCCATGGTTAATTGCGAGACGGGTAACGGAATCTTATGTGGCTTCATTTATAGTGGCTTCATATTGCGTGCACTGACTGTGACTTGACAGCTATAGCTACAGTGTGACAGCACTACTGATCGAACTACAGTATCAACGCTATTGTAAAGTGACTGAAAACTTGCGTAGTCGTATGGTTGTAACTTTTATACTTTCCCCCTCGAATGCAATACAGTGGTATAACAGTAATGAACCCATGCCACGCTGCCGGTTAGACGCCGTGACTACGCTATGAATGATTATTTCCCATGGTAAAAATAAAAGCAAATGTCTTTGATAATGATTTCAACGCTGTTTAGATGAAAATAGATAAGGAGCAACTTCCAAGTATGGGAAACAAATTACCCACAACAGCTAAACGAGAGAGAAAAAAAATTAAACAAGGATCGAAGATTCAGGCTGGATCGTAAAAATATGCCCATCGTAGCCTAGATGGGAAAGTAATTCTTTTGGTACCAGTACATAATAATTACATGGGGATCCATTGGTTGAGGTCTAGACCTTAGTCGAACGGCGACTGTTGGACCAAGCTGCCAAGTTAAATCATATTCCATTCGCACAAACCAATTGTGAACAAGGAAGAACGTGAGACTGACGAAATGATGCGTCAAGCTGGTGCGAACATACTGGGGAAGGATTCGAGATTGGGCGTTTCGGCAGGGGTTTGAGTGGATAATAATGCTTGTAAAAGACCCACTGAGGCACATATCGATGATCTTATGGGTCGATAGACGAATATCACAAACTGTGTCTCTGATTACCATGCTCATGCCACCTTTGTCGAGCGGCATACTTTTTTTTCATACCTTACCAGATAAAAAAAACTTGTTGCAGAAGTTTTGAAAAGAGGACTGGCCCTGAAAAAAACAGGAAACTATTCATGCAATCGGATCAGCACATTGAGCTTATGACGTTGGTTACGCTCAAGCAGGTTCATATCCCCCTAAAAGTGGAATCCAAATCTTTCTTTTAAGAACACTGTTGGTATTGAATTGTTCCTTTTACTTTTTGAAAATCATAGTATCACAGTTCTCTATTTTCTACCTTATACTACAATAACTCCAACTCATCCTCATCCTCAGTTTATTCATATATCATAATGTCGGCAGCACAGACTAAGGGCAAGGCACCCACAAAGACAGCTACGAAAGGCAAGAAGGCTCCCGCAAGACCAGTAGAGTCTGAGTCTGAATCCGAGTCGGAAACCGATTCCGATGATTACTCTGATTCCGACGAGTCCGAAGAGGAAGCACCCCCACCACGTCGTCGCGGAGGCCAACAACAACAGCAACAACAAATGCAGCGACAACAAAAGCAAGGTGGAGGAGGACCACTCGGTGGTCTCACAGGTGGCGGTGGTGGACTCGGTGATATGGTACCCCTAGGACAAGCAACCGATACCGTCGGCGGACTAGCTGGCCAAGCTGGACAGACAGTCGGCGGTTTAACAGGTGGTGTACTAGGAGGCGGCCAGTCAGAAAAGAAGTCCGATGAGAAGGAAGATACACTTCGATTACGGCTCGATCTGAATCTGGAGGTAGAGATTACGCTGAAGGCGAAGATTCATGGTGATTTGGAGTTGGCTTTATTGTGAGTACATCAAATGCATTGATCCCCCTGATCCAAACCAAGCTCTGGTCCATTCGCCAGTTCTGACCACGAAGAAAATAAAGGGATACTGGTACTTAGGTGTCTTCAACTGAGGACTCTAGGGGTTAAAAAATTGTTTTTGAATTTTCGTCAGTCGTTATTGAAAACAATTTGCTTGAAATGATACCATGATCATGTTTGTTCGTTATTTTTGTTAACTTCTTCCGAAGTTTGTGATGAGCTCGTTGCTAATATCAAATTTTTTTACAGGAACTAATTGTGTCTTCCTTGGGGTTGGAGTCCTTGGATGTTTGGATGGATGGGTTTTCGACTGCTTGACTTATTTTTTGTTTGGTCATACCGGTATCATAAGTGGAGTTTCGAGATGTTGGGGAAAAGGCAATGGGTGCGAAGACATGGTGTATTATATACCTTATCCTCATGCTGTAATGGGAATGTTAATAAATGCCTGAACGACTTTACATATGTACTGCTTGGACTTAGTGACGAGATGTGATATGATGCTTGAACCAATCTGAGCTCCAATGTGAACATATGGAACGGAGAATATGCTCCTATCATCTAGACTTGTGCTGAAGCGTTATATTACGTCAACGTACAATGAACATGGAGATAGATTTGCGCATTCGCTAGGGATTACCCTGTAGATCGACGATCACTGGAGCTGGAGTTGCTGATGTATCCTAGTTTACTTGGGTGTCTCCTTGCAATGGGTTGCATCTACTCCTTGTCGAATATGAGCTCCCCAGAGCATTTTTTGGGAGAGCATGGATATAGCTTAATGGATGATATAGCTCAGCAAATGGGAGAAGATCGGCAGTAGGAAAGCTCATGACGCTCTTCCACAATACTGGATGTACACATCCACCAACTGGAGTATCGAAAGCCTTGAGTAGAATTGATGTACTCCCACAAATATCCTCATAAGCCACCCAAGTATAGACATCCACTGGACTCCTCATCGAATCTGATATATGGGTATGGCTGAGAGCAGCACACTACGTTTGTAATCCCATGATTTGAATAGCGATAACCAACTTGATACAGTAGACGTGCAAGTGTACATATGCACAAAACCCCACATGGAGTTCGCATGGCATAGTAATAAGATTACATAGTAGCCACACGCTATAACTCAGCGTGCATAACACCCTAAATCCCACCGGTCGCAAAAGAATTCACCACTGTGCTTCTTTAAATTTCAACATGATTTCCCAATAATTACACACTGTATACATCACATATGCTATAACCAATGCACATAACCTTCATGCTGTACTTGCGATGATAGTGAATATTGGAAAAGTTTTGCTGATAATGAGGCCAAGTAGTCTTTACATCCGATGACATGGAAATCAAGCAAGTGAATTGATTTTCATACTAGACCTTGTTTGGAAAGCAAGATGTTTGCGATAGAAGCCTACCTTGTTTCTCTGAGCAGAACTTTCCAGTCGAGTATTTGCTTTTTGGGAGTGGTCTAGGGTATTGACTTCATCATTTTGATATTTGTTTTTGCGGAACTTTACGGGGATTCATGTCAACAATAATTTGTTCATCTATTTGTTTGTTTGTTTTTCCCAGCCTCTGATTTCAAGATGTGTTTGTTTGTTTTCACCAACCTGATATCAAGATGCAAGTCTTCGGAATGCAACCTTGGACAATAACCAAAATTGCTTTTGTATTATTGGAAGACCCCTTCTCAATAGAGCAAAAGCAAAATGTACCGGCTGCCACAAATTGATTGTACGCTGCACTGCATTATCGGGATTTTCAATATAAATCATTTGACATGTCACAAATTCACAATGCAAGAAAGACCGACGGGTTCACACAGTCATTTTATTCTCTGCTCGGCTCGCAACTGCAAGTTCAGTTCCCCGCACCAATAGTCTTCTTGCTGAATATCGAATCCGTTCATTCAAGGCTCAAACAGTCGGCCATCATATTTTTGACATTGACCAGAACGGAATCATGCCTCAACCTCAACCTCAATCTCAACCTCGGTCTCATCCTTGACATTTCCATCAAAGTCCGAACCCAATCCAACGCCAGCTTCCTCACTAGCGGATGACACATACTTCTCCTCTTGCTCTTCCTCCTCAACGTCACTATCACTCTCATCCTTGATGGGAGCCTTGGCTCTCGCACCCCTGGATGGAAGACTTCTCCTCGGAGTCTCGGGGAAAATATCCACCACTTTTCCTTGCTCCTTGTCATCAAGGTGTAACTCAATTTCGTCAACTTCATCGTCTTCGCTTTCAGGGGTCTTCATGCGCTTTTGCTTCTTCGGAGAGCCTTGTCGTTTCTTGGTTGGGGAGGCTCGTTTCTTTTTTGGACTACCAGCAAGGTCTCCGTTCTTCTTGGCCTCTTTGTCGACACCGAAGATTTCAGTCTTCACTAGAGAAATGACGAGTCAGTACTTGCCTTTTGCGGACATATCAAATGTGTGGGAGAAATACAAGCAATTCACGTGTAATCGGTATTTGAGATATCAAAGATTATCAACAACGAAAAGAAAATACTTACGTCGAGACCATCGAACTCTGGAAGCGTTACTGCTTGGAAGGCCAAGCTCCTTAGTGACTATGTCCCAGTCGATATTGGTGAGG